>CM035426.1:39431527-39641527 GCA_020310875.1 Ceratopteris richardii
CATAATGGAATAAGTGATCCAGATCATCAAAAATACAAGGTATGCAAATGCCAACGAACCAAAATCTTCTTTAAGCTTCCGTTTGTGTTCCTCGGTCAAATAGATAGTTTGGTCATGGATTGGATGTATGACCTGCTCATAATTTTTGCAAAATTTATCCCTAAGAAAAAGTACAAGCAGCCGATGCCTAAACATAGAGTTAGGACAAAGCATACTTACATGATCTAAATGGCACTCTTTTGTGTGCCGAAACTCACGAAAATGCAATTTCAAATATTCCTGCAATTTAGGCACATCCTGCCTTCTGAAAATGTCCCACAATGCCCCACCAACAGAATTATCTTCCATTTTCATAAATGGATCCTCAGTTTTTCTACCATCGTCAGGAAGTTCCAGATACACTTCAGTATTAAATTGTTCATCCATTTCCAGGTTTGCCTCTTCCAAGGTGTCTTTGTGGTGCACAGCGTCAGTCCCATAGCATCCTCTGTCAGCAAGGCCATTGTCGAGGCGCATATCTTCCGGATTTGATGTGTCTTTATGAAGCCGGTTCATCCAGGTAGGCGAAAGAGCTGTATTTGACTGAGTATCATTCAATGAAAAAAATAAATCATCTTGAGTTAGACCCAAGCATATTATATTTCAAGCTTATGCATGGCCATAAACAAAACATGATCCAAACGCATGTCAAGGGTCCAGAAAAATATCCCAAGTTGAAACAAAAGACATAATATTATTTATCATTGCTCAGCCTGACTTATTCATATACTGTTATACTAAGAGGAAGAGAGATGAAAAGAGAACCTTTTTGCAGAACTAAATGCAGACATTGCTAAATTTCTCATATACATATGCATATTCATTTCTAAAATAGTTATCATGAGATAACTCTTTTTCTCCCTCCTTGAAGATGTACAAGCAACCATGCATCATGTTACGATGATCCATTTCGCTTAAAGCGGCAGAGAGCTTGACTAACTTCATCTGCTGCAATAGACATCCCAGATACTTCCAGATCCCCTGTGCCAGGCTGCACTGCAAGGTAAGAGGCATGTGCCATTGGACCTCCCCTTTGAATGTGTTCTGCATCCTCAGTATCCTGCTTTGTTAAGGTCATTTCTTTGCAAAGCTTCTGAAACTTGTCAACCTGTCTCTTTTGCCACTTGCGAAGCTTCACATTTGTTGTGTGTGCCAATATGTTCACCTTCAGCCAATCAGCAGAAAATAAATGTGATAGTGAGAATTCAACAAGACTTAACAAAATATATTGATGCATATATCTCTCCTTGGCCTGTGTAAATATATGTAGCATAAAATTACCACATCAGACATGTCGCAATGCAATTTTGTGATAGAATCACCTCGTCCGATTTCCTCCCTCATACCATACGCAATGTAAGTTTTGGGACCCAGGTCTGGCTTCATCACAGAATCTGGAAGCTTTGATGCAAGATTTAGCACACCTTGTTTGGGATGTGTGTATTCTGGAAAAGGGAGCGCACTGAAAAACTCAACCCCATGTCGCGGAAGTCTCTCTTCAAAAGAATTTGAAGGTGGCCAGTGCTTAAGTTTCAACATCTCAGGCCAGCCATCTTCATATGCTCTTCCTTCTTGATATCCTGTAAAAAAATGCCGTATGCTGATCTCTACCTGCACATAAGAAGCATTTCAATCAGAGAAACTGTGAAAAAGCTACAAGCAGCCATCTCACCTCAGTAAAGCCAAGCAAAATCAGAATTCATTATCATACCTCAGACCAATCTAGACAATCAAGGGCCTTAATTGTTGTTGTCTCACTTTCAAACTTACTTTTTGTGGTCTCTCTAAATGCACGCCACATAACCAAAGGTTCCCAGCTCAAGCCTGTTGTATCAGCAAACACATTTCTCACAATCACTGGCTCACCCAAAAGCCAATGTCTCTGAAAATGCTCCAAACCATCTTTCTTGATCAGTTGACTTGTAGGACAGAACAAGTAATTATCTTTTGTATTACTCCTTTTGGCAGACCGTCGTAAGAGACCATCCAAGCCATCAAATGCAACTGCTGATTCCTTCATCATTCTGACACAATGTTCACAGACCAACTCGTGGTTATCACATGACACAGGAGGCATTGGACTTGACTTCAAAAAGTAGTTGACATCTGCTACCAGTTTTGCTATCCAATCAGCCTTTAAAATTCTCCTCAGAACCATAGTTCCTGATCCACATCCACCTCGCTCTGATGGTGGACAAGGAATGCTCCGATCCTCATTGACAGACCATAGAGGTAATTTCCAACTGTTCTGCAAGATCCTCCCAAATCCTCTAGCTCTCACATGGGATTGCTGCTCAGCTGAGCCTGCCTTTTCACCTCCAGGTTGCTCTCCCTTGCGAAGCTCATGGCAGCAGGTCAAACACAAATCATAACCACATACAGGACAGCTTCTATAAACATCAACCATTGATGTACAGCAGTTGTCACTGTCAGGGAAATATGAAAACTTGAGATTGGATTGAACTTTATGCCTGATCTAATAAACAAGAGATAGAGGCGCAAGATTGTCCAAACAAACACATTTAGAAAAGCTACACTTATTGCAGTGAAGTGTAATCGTCAAAGGCACAGTGAAGGATATCATCACAAGAAACAAGAATTAGATGAAAATTTGTGCCTAATTTATCAGACATGATAGGGAAAAAAATATCTAAATAAATCAGTTCAAACAGCAAAAATATGTGTCATTAAAAAGCTAAGATTTTCACAAAGAAATGTGCAAATTTATAGAATTTGCAAAACCAGAAAGGAAGTTGTTCACTGAAGTTAAAAAAACCATACAAACCAAAACATGCTCTAGTCCATTATCCAATGCCCAAGAGTGCTAGCAATGAGGAAAATATGCCCTAACAAATAGTTGAATCTGACCAGTACAGGCGCTCATCTTTCATTAATTTTGATCTTTCCACCCTCGTACTCGCATCACCTGAAAATAATTTCAGTGTGCCAAAAACTTCTTTTTGAATGTTTTCCAGAGGAGAAAAAAAAAAACTAAAGGGACACTGACCTCTCCACTTCGTTTCCATTTCCAATTCATGACATTGATCCTGATGTAGTTGTTCCAAATACGGTCTCACATATGATAATAGAAACTTGAGGAGCTTTATCCTATCAGTGTTGCTGAGATGTTGTTGCTGCTCCACATTTTACCATTTGTTAATATTTCTTTTGATATACACTCCCTCAAAAACAATTTCCAACATTGAACAACTGAATCGATTCCACTCAGAACCTGAAATCACCTTGTCTAGAGACTGTATATTTGGCCCGACCATGCGCAGGCAAGCCTTACAGTTGCAATTCCCTTTACAGAATGGACAGGCTTGTTTGAAATCCTTTTCACTCAAACCAGGATACCTAGATTTACAGAAAAACTGAATTCTGAGGCACACACAGTCTGATAAAATTCAACCTCTACTTCATAAAAGTTACCATTTTGAGATGCATTGTGTGCAATAGCGTTTTCTCAAACATTTTTGACATCTAATAACATCCTCCTTGTCATATCGTTGGCACTGATGACATATTCTACTTTGCTGCTCTCTTTCAGAATCTGCTGCATTATCATAATGCTGTGGTAAACGCAAAAGACAACAAAGGACGTAGTTAAGAGCAGAAAAAGATATCTTGGAGAGACGGTAGAAGCAACAGACAGAGGACGAGACAGCAGGCCACCTTGGTAGAGGACCCAAGGCTAGGAGACCTTGAACTTCTGCCAATGTCGTCATTGCTTTTTCTGGATGGCCCATTGGATGTTCTTGGCTGCCCCCCATTGACCGATTCCTTGAGTAATTTGAAGTCGCTATTTGTTACAAGAGATATACCTTGGCTTTTGGGAGGCTTGGGTCTAGGCTGCGGTGTAGGCTCTAGTGACAGTTGCCGGCTAGAAGGCCTGTTTTTGTTATCCCAGGTTCTGGAGAATTCATTGCCACCAGACAGTTTCATTTTTTTAGTTGGGGATAAGCTCGCTGCCGCAGCCCCTCCACTCGTTCTTTTTTTGGCCTGATTGTGATGTTTTTCACACAGAGTTCTGTTCTCCATCGCCCGTGCAGGACATCTCCATTGCTTTCCATCGGACCTCTTACAACGAAACTCATCAGGAACTTCCTCATCGGGTTTGATGATCCTGCTGCGATTCATTGCGAACTAAAGCTAGGGTTTTCTACTCTGAGATTCAATAGAGACGACAAGAAAGTGATGGACTGTGACCATAATGGAGGTGAGCACAGAGAGATAGGACGAGATACCGCAAGCTATTAGTAGGAAAGACGAAGAAGCAAGATCAATCCTCAAGTACGATTCTAGCTCCAAAAACGTTATTAGGCCAAGCCGTTGTAGAATTCGGCCTGCGTCTGAAGAAATTCTCGCTATGTGCTGGCTGCGCCGAGACTGAACATGTGCAAGCTAACCGAAACATAGCACTGTGAAAACAGTAATTGTATGTAGCAATGGCTGTTTCTGACTGCCTTGAATTGACGACGGCGTTGGAAGGGGCTGATTTACGCATTGCCTTTGTCCGAGTCTGTCTTGACCATGGCGATCTTCGTGGCTCCAGTTTTTACTTTGGCGAATCTCTTGATATACGGGCAAAACACTCGACGGAAGTTGAATAAATATTTTTCTTCGTGAACACATGAAAATTAAGGCCGGTTTCACATAATGCCGGAGGAACTCATGTGAAAAATGGATGTTTTTCACCAGGAAATGCCTCATGTGAAAAATGGATGTTTTTCACCCGGAAATACCAAGGAAAGGTCTGTGCTACCGCCAGGTATTCACATAGGACCGAGGACTTTTAAAAGTAGACTTTTGTACCTCGGGCTTATATGAAATATAATGTTGCAAAAAATGTGATGCATGCAGTAGGAGTGGTTTAGTGGATATGCCTTGTACTTTTAGACAAATGGCCAGGGTTCAAGTCCTGTCCGAGTCTGGATGCCTCAGAGTTCTCCGAGATAGATGTCTCTATCTTATGAGGTTGGGTGTGTGTATTTCCAATTCATTGTACTCTAAAAAAAATAGAAATTGTGCATATAGCTTCAGAAGATAGGTTTTCACACGATAGTTTTATTTCACGCGTCATCGATTCGTGAAAGAACGTGCAAAAATTTCAGTTCTGGGCGGCATGGGGGGTATCGGTACATTTCTGAAGGCCGTGACTGGCATGTCAAAAGTGAAGGGGCTCCGCCCCTATTAGAAGACCACTTAGCACGTGGCTTTCTATGAATGGTTAAAAAGTAAGAATTTGCAAGGGTGCTGCACTCTGTGAAGTCTGCATAAGAGGTGAATTGTCGGGGGATTAGTGGCATACTCGTGATGTGAGACAAAGAGAAAAAGATTGTGAGCGGCATTTGAATGCGATGCATCTGAAAAATGACCAGATATGAATTTGAAGGTTAGGATAAGACATAGAATACATAAGCATAGCTACGACATGATAGTTGTGAGCTTTCGGTGAGTGTTGGCTTTCGGGAGGAGTAAACAAGTTACTTTCGGGCAGTTCTTTTCAAGTGTCATTTTTGGGCAATCTAATCCTTGCTTTGTGGGAGGAGGATCTCATGGGTATTATACCTTTTTATTTTTAGAGTCTCTCTTTCAATCATTTCAAGCAAGGGAAATTAGGCTTCGGCTTAAGTTTCTCTTTTTTAAAAAAATAAAAGGAAACATATAAAAGAAATTTGAAATGTCTAGTGAGCGGGACTTCAACCTAGACACTGCCTCACGACATTCAAGGCATTCTGTTACACGATACTCATTTGAACATGCATACCGAATATAAATTTAAGCACTATTCAAAGAAAAACATAGATAGCAAGGGTGGGTTCGCGAATAGCACAAGGAAGAAGAAGAAGCTTGGAGCACAACACACAATATTGAATGCATTACCACACGAATGTACAAAGATAAGTAACCTGTTAGGGCAATAGGCATATATACAAGCCGGGGGAAAAAAACCTCCTAAAGAGGGAAAAAAGTGCCCTGGAAGTCCTAGTGTGTTCACACACATCACTACCTAAATATATCAACAAATCCCCCTTGGGAATGATGCGGTGAACAAGGAGCTGGCACTCATGTATAAGGAAGTGTCAAGCTATGTGGAATCACTCCACAAAAGGAAGTAAGCCTAAAGCTTTGCGGAAAGCTTCAAACTTCTCCCTAGGGAGAGCCTTCGTGAAAAGGTCTGCAATATTCTCTTGTGTGGGCACATATGCCAAGCTGATCTGTCGAGCAGAGAACCTCTCCTTGACATAATGATAATGCACCTCAATGTGTCTAGTGCGAGCATGGAACACAGGGTTCCTCGCAAACTCCCAATGTGCTCTGACTGTCAGTGAAGATGGTGGTGGCAGAAGACTGACCAACAACCAAATCAGCCATAAGGCATCTGAGCCACACACAATCAACAGTCGCTGTGAAAGTTGCCCCATACTTAGCCTCACAATTGGAAGTGGCCATAGTAGGCTGCTTCTTGCTCAACCAAGATATACATGAGCTACTAAGCATGAAGCAAAAAGCCACCAGTGGACACACAAGTGTCATAGCAACCAGCCTAATCAGAATCAGAAAAAGCATGTAAATCTGGCGATAGTGATCCTCCTTGGGATAAAACAATCCAAATAGTCAAGTACCACTCAAGTAGTGAAAGCCGCTTAATTGCTTGCCAATGTTTGACACATGGGCAATGCATAAATGTGCTCATATGTGAGATAGCAAATTGAATATCTGGTTGAGTAATGCATAAGTAAATCAAGAATCCAACAGCCTGCTGATAGAGAACAACATCAAATGCATCTCGAGCATCATGAAGACTCAATCGTAAACCTGTATCCATAGGAATGGCAATAAGTATGCAGTCTTGAAGGCCAAAATGCTACAATAATGTGTCAATATATTTCATTTGACACAAGGCTATTCCACCATCAACTTGCATAAACCGAATGCCCAAATAATGATGCAAATGCCCCAAATCAAACATCTCAAATGAGGCATGCAAATCAGCCTTAAAATCAGCAATATGCTTCTCATGCGAGCCACTGAACAGCATGCCAACATACAGAGCAATGATCAGAAGCACTTCATTAGCATGCTTAATATATAAGGTGCTTTCAGTTGGATTGTTCTGCAAACCATGTGCAATCAGGTAGGCATGTATGTTTTCAGACCAAGCACGTGGTGCTTGTTTCAAACCATATAATGCCTTTTTCAACTTGCATACTTGGTTTTCATGCCCTTTCTACACAAAGCCATGGGGCTGAAAAACATACACTACTTCATGCAAGTCACCATTTAGAAATGTAGTTTTAATGTCCACTAATGTACATTCCAGCCATGATGAGTTGTTACTGCACAGATGCTACGAATAGTAGTCATTCGGCAAGTAGGAGCAAAGGTCTCATCAAAATCAATGCCTCTTTCCTATGCATAACCCTTTGCAACAAGCCTAGCTTTACACCTGTCAATTGTTCCATTAGGCTTACGCTTTAGCTTGTATACCCACTTAGTGCCAATGGCCTTCTTGTTAGGAGGCAAGTCACATAAAGACGAGGTACCACTCTTCATTATAGCATCATATTCAGATTCCATAGCAGCCATCCAATTTCTTGAATTTTATGCTTCATCAAACAAAACAGGCTCATTCTCATCACAGAGACTAGAGGCAGCCATAACATAGCAATCTGATGCAAAAGAGGCACTATGAGAGCCTAAATGAGTATGGTATGATAGAGGTGCATCTAATTTGTTGTCACACAAAGTCTATGTAATAAAGTAAGTCTATGATCTAAGGATCCGACCGGTTCAGACAGATCTGAAATCGGACACCGCTTGGTCATCCATGTGTATGAATAAAGATCTCGAGTTTAGACTTACTAGAAGGTCATTTACTCTTGTGAACAAGTGATCCACTTAGCTTAATGGTTAAGCCTCAAGGATGTGAAGGAGGAGGTCTTGGGTTCAATCCCTATGGGGGACATGGGAAGAGTAGTTTGCCCAAAGAGATCTAGAGCCTTCTAGAAGCATCCAGTTGAGTTAACTCGAGTTGACTGGGACACTTGGCGCACATGCAGTTACATGGCCGACACATGGTTGGCTAGTATCCACCTGCCCAAGAAGGCAGTCCCCTGGAGAGAGCTATATATAGAGGCATTTGCTTGGGAGGAGAGTCATCTCTTTAGCATGCGGTGGTCGTAATTGTTAGATTGTTGCATTGGTATTAGAGCCTAAGCTTTCATGGAGACCTTGTGAGGGACTATCACCTTCTTTTCAAACTCTTATGGAAATCTCCACATGATCTTCATCATCTTTTCTATGAGCATATTGCTCCTCTGTCTAGATTCTCATCTTTTCTACGCGGAGCATATTGCTCCTCCGTCTTTGAATCCGGACGGCAATAGTTCTCTCGATTGCAAGTTCGGGAACAGATATCACCTTCTGCACCGAAGTCCGCGGGATATGAACTTGAGACCTCGTGGAGATGACAGTCTAATTTAGCCACGAACGCAAGCAGTTCGCTTAGTACCGAGGAAGCTATTCTATTTATAACAGCAGCCGACGTGTTCGTTTCTTTATCAAGCGACTACAGGCGCTGTTGATAAGGAACGGTGGCATGTACCATATGTAGAATTCGAATGTGATGCTGTGTTCTTTTGGTCGTGGAGCTCAGAAATAATAGAGCAACAAAATGAGGGAGATTCTGGGGACTTGAACCCGCGACAGATAATTAACAGTGCTCTCCTCGATCCATGAAACAGACGCGTTCGCGGTTTTCTGAGATTTTGATTATAATCTGAAATCGGAACTCCAAGATTTTCAATCACAAAATGAAAACGATTATGATGGTCTCACAGAGGAATCAAATCCGAGTCCTCTGCAGTTTAGCTCACAGCTTCTTTGCGTAGCTTTATTGTTTGTCTGAATCTCTGTTTAATGCGCGTTGAACTTCTTCACGTCACAAGAAAAAAAGGAGATCATCATCTACAGAGGACTACGAATTGGATTTGCGCCCATGATCTCGCAAATCTGAAGAATATGCTTTATCACACAGACCAAACATCTTTGGTAATGTTAAACTTATTTATACAGATTATACTAGTTGGCGTTGCAGAGCCTTCTGAAACAATCAAAAGAGCCACTGGATGATCTCGTTCGTACTGTGACCACGAAGGCGTGAACTGGAGGCTCGTGCTGATCATTTACAAGATTCTGCTATAGAAAAATTCTCATGTAATTGATTTTGTGCGCTGCCTACACCAGTAAAAATGGTTATATGCAATTACCAAGATTCGGACGCTGTTCAATTCTGCTTGAACGCTGGTTTATTCCACTTCTCAGCACCGAGGTATCCAGGAGCACACGGGAGATTCGATATATATACATTATATTTCTCTTCTGCACTATATATTGAAATGATATCTCTTGAGGAGCTGAGATATAACAGAGTTATAAAAGGATGGATTATCAGGAAGCAAGAGGCAAGATTTGAACCCGTAGCGCTACGCTGACAAGGCTTGTGATCTATCAATCTGAGCAAGAAGCGTTCGGCTTGGTGTGTAAGCCAATAACACACGGTATCATAAGCAAGACTGCAAGCTTCTAAAGTAGACAACAATAGACACTGACTCTCTCAGGCAGGGAGTACTCGAAATGCCAACCTCTGGTGACGAGGTGATCGTGGTCACCAGTTCGCCAAAGTTCCCCGACATCGAGGTTTCTTCAAGCTCGAAATAAAAGACAAGAAATTATTTAGATCTTCGGCACTAGCTCATGGGGATCGATCCGCAGATGTTGCTAGACAATCAGAAAGCCTACACCATCAGAGTTTCTGCAACCGATATTAGAAGCTACTTGAAGCCATAAGCATGAGATGTTTTAGAGGGGGGAATCAAATTTGTGTCATCCTTGACTTGCTCAACAACCCTTTATGTTGATGGTGGATTCCATCTAATATTTGAAGTCACAAACGATGAAGGTTGGCTCTTCTACAAAGCACTCCATGATGGATGGGCTAAGACGAGCTAGTCCAAGGAAGGCTTCATTTCTTGAAGATAAGAGGAAGCAACGATCTTCAAAGAGAAGAATTGCTCTTCTAGAGGATCAAGGGATGGACATAGCTAATTGGAAGATAAGTATTTTCCAAGTTAATGATTGGTTTCAATATTTGTTTTTGCTCTCTGGTTTCATGTAGGATGTATTTTTTATCATTGAAGTATGATAGTAAACTTAATTCTTGATAATCTAGTTGATGCAAATTATGGAGACCTACATAAAAAAGCATAAAGATATTGAAACACTCATTAAACACAAGCATAGGCATGCATCTACGAAAGATTTTTGGCGCATCTCTCCTTTCAAAAGAATGTTTTCGGGCACCATACACATTTTCTTCTTGTTTGCAAAAGGAATAGGATGCACTCAAGTTTGTGCACATGTATATTTATAACCTTTTGTAATGTAGAGAAAAGATTGTTTGTGCATGGATGATTGGATGCACACATGTCAGGCTCAAGAATTACTTGATTTAGGTTTGATGCATGAAAGGAGAATGCCAACATGTGCATGCACTCACATGCATTTGCATGCAAGAATAGATATTTGTATATGCATGATTGTTGGTTAAGTAGTTGAATACTTATATTAAGCAATTTTATGAGGATGAGAAAAGTATGCTTGGTTTTGTTTAAGCTAATTAGAGCTTAAAGATGAAACCCAAGTAATCTTTAGGAATCAAGATATTTTCTTAAAAGATATATCAAAGTAATCTTTAGAAATTAAGCTACTTCCTAAAGATAAGCCAACAAAGAAAATAGTCTGGTTAACTATTTCCTTGGTTTAAAAGGAATATCTTTTGGACAAGCAATAAAGCCTTAAGTCTTCTTCTTGTTCAATAGTGAAGATTTCTTTTAGAGAGATTATTCCAATAAAGCAAAAGATTCCAAGATGAATCATTGGCTTAGTGTTATTTGGTTCCTTGGTAATCTAAAGCTCTTGAAAGAAATATATCTCCCTAGATATGAGACTAGAATCTTTCAAGTCAATTCGATAACAAGTAGTTCCTGTTAGGGGAGCACTAGATTGTGCTCTCCGACTACAGTAGACAAGACTTCAGAAATACACTTATGATTACAAGAACACCCACGTAGGAAAAATAATACAAGAATACGTGACTGATACAAGATGTCCCACAACCCGGGACTGATAGGTATGAATAACTTGACTAGAGATGATACAGGAGATCCCACAACCCGGGATCGTAAGTATGAGACAAGATACCTAGATTACAAGAACTCCCTTCTGGGAGATGAACTAGATACAAGAAAGAACTTGACAAGATCTCGTACTACGAGATTACAAGAGGACAAGACAGGATGTCCAGAATACAAGACTAGACAGGACTAGGACAAGGAACGAGACTAGAACTTGAACTGGAACTTGAAAGTACTTACTTGGCGGTCACGATTCCTTGAGCTCCCAAGACTGGTATTGGCAAGACTGATTATGAATGTGGCCAACCCCTCCTTATATAGGTTTTCAAGGGCGGTTCCCAAGGATGGTTGCGACTTGATGATGTCATCATGATGTCATCATGATGTCATCGACTTGAATCAGGACCTCCGGGTGTCAGAATTCAGCAAATAGACAGTCGATCTTGGGGTTTTGGCACATTCCGAACGCAATGGAAGCATTAGTTTCTCCAAAATCTAATCCAATTATGAGATATAGAAATTGATATGGAATCTAAGGTTTAGATGGTTTCCTTTGTGTCCATGACATCACCTCCCCCTCAAGCGACAAGTTCCACGAGGAGTGGCCATGATCTCTAACTTGGGTTTCATTGGATTCTTCTTATGGAATTCACGAACCTTGAATTTTTCTCTTTGAATATTTTCTGTAACTTCACAAGTACATTCACTGATGTCATATGCTTTCCAATGAATAAAGCATTCCAATTGTCCTCGCGAGATTCTTAAATCTAATATATGCATGCCCTTGAATTCTTCATATTCTTGGATCCTCATAGATGGTGAAGGACTGGGTGTCTCTTGAGCTTCCTTGGGTTCTTCATGCAATAGATCCTTTGCGCTTATAGTGGAATGTTGTGTTGTTTCCAAGATCTTTGATGGAGTGCTCTGAGTAAGTACACCTCCTTGATTGTAGACGAACTCCTTGTCCTTTATCTTCTTTTTATCTTCATAATCTATATGCTCCATATGATTTGTAATGACTTCTTGACCTTCAAAGATTTTTGATTCGGATTCTTGAGAAACATTGTCTTCATTATTCAAGACTTCTTCTTGGACTTGGATTTCTTTTAGCAACTGATTCTCACATTGAATTGCTTGATTGATAACATCCTCCAAGGTATTTACTTGAGGCATGGATTGCAAGAGACACTTGACTTCAGGATTCAGGCCACTTTGAAATTGATTAACCATGTAGTCTTCTTGATATGTAGTTCCATGAAACAACATCTTGATATTCAAGGCATAACTTGAAACTGATCGATCATCTTGTCGTAGCAATCTTTTCATCTCTTGGACATGTTCGATCATGTCCTTTATTGTAGATTGAATCTCTTTGCATAGGGAATCCATGGTGCTTGGTCTTGATGAAGATAGTCTTGCCAAAATATCAGGGGAGCACTAGATTATGCTCTCCGACTACAATAGACAAGATTTCGGAAATACACTTATGATTACAAGAACACCCACGTAGGGAAAATAATACAAGAATACGTGACTGATACAAGATGTCCCACAACCCGGGACTGATAGGTATGAATAACTTGACTAGAGATGATACAGGAGATCCCACAACGCGGAATCGTAAGTATGAGACAAGATACCTAGATTACAAGAACTCCCTTCTGGGAGATGAACTAGATACAAGAAAGAACTTGACAAGATCTCGTACTACGAGATTACAAGAGGACAAGACAAGATGTCCAGGATACAAGACTAGACAGGACTAGGACAAGGAACGAGACTAGAACTTGAACTGGAACTTGAAAGTACTTACTTGGCGGTCATGATTCCTTGAGCTCCCAAGACTGGTATTGGCAAGATTGATTATGAATGTGGCCAACCCCTCCTTATATAGGTTTTCAAGGGCGGTTCCCAAGGGTGGTTGCGACTTGATGATGTCATCATGATGTCATCGACTTGAATCAAGATCTCCGGGTGTCAGAATTCAGCAAATAGATAGTCGATCTTGGGGTTTTGGCATATTCCGGACGCAATGGAAGCATTAGTTTCTCCAAAATCTAATCCAATTATGAGATATAGAAATTGACATGGAATCTAAGGTTTAGATGGTTTCCTTTGTGTCCATGACAGTTCCCAGCAATTCCCAAACCTTTGGTATAGGTACTCAAGTCCAAATAGTGATATAACCTAAAGGTATATCAAAGATTTTTAGCTTTGGAATATGAGAGGCATCAGTATATGCTTGGACTAAAGTTTAGAAAAAGATCTCTAAAAAGCCTACAAGTAAGCAAAGAATTTTTTGATAGTTCCAGAGATCTTAAAGATAAAGACTAAGTCCTTACTTTGGTCGCAAGATTAACTAAACTTGATGAAGCTTGGCCATGAATGTCCAAGAACGTGCAATTGGAACTACTTTATAGATTACCCAAGTATTGGAAATAAAATTCTTTTTGGAAATTATTCACTCAAGTTCCATTTATCCAATGGAAAAAATGTGAAAAGAGTAAGGTATTCCAAGTCTGAACAGAATGAAGAAATTCCAAGAATGTAGTCTGCAACCGTGAAGATGATACTTAAGTCTGTGGAAGGTAAAACATAATGTTTGCCTATCCTTAAAGGGATTTTGGTACAAATCCAAAGAGCATGAGCGGATGCTTAAAACTTAAGCAGTAGAGAGATTCCTATAAAGTCCCGGCCGGGGTAGTTACCTAAAGCATCAATAAGAAAGGAATCTAAAGACAAGAAGTCAAAAGCTCTTGTCACTACAAATTGGTCAAGAATAAACCAATTGAACTTGAATGTGTGAAAATTCAAGTACTTGGAATTCTGATTGGTTTTCATTTGAAAAACCTAGCAAAGAAGGATGGATGTTTCATCAAAAGGTTTTCAAGTTCCTCAAAAAAAGCACAAGATCGTGACACGATCATGTGTAGCGATCAAAACCTAGAATATCGAGTTAGAGGTAATGCCTGAAACTTCAAAATTCTCGTTTAAAATTGAAGAAAGAAGGTACTCTATTAAGGGATGTTTAGACTTTAGGATAAGTATCACCCACACATTAATGTCATTATAAAATAGGGTGGTATGGGACACCAGATTTTATACTCAGATTGATGTAGAAAAGATAGTATGGGACATCCGACTGTGGGATGATAATTATCTTTCAGTCCTAGATTAGATCTTGAAGTTAGGTTTGATCCTCAAGGGAATTAAAACTTCAAAGAAGGAGTTTAAATTCAAGGAGGATAAAAGTAGTATCTCAAGATAACTTAGATAACTTCAAGATCAAGGAAACAGAAGATATGAAGTAAGTAACTTCCAAGATCTTCTTGAAACACTTCAAGATAAAGTGTTGTTGATTCGGAAATATTTCATAAAATTCTGAAGAATTCGAACTTTGACTTTGAGTTGATCTTTTCAACCAAGGATTTGATTCACTAACTTAAGCACTAAGTTCCTGGTGTAACTTGGAAAATTCAATTCTTTGACTCAAAGCAATGCTCAAGAATTGCATTCCTAGTAAGGGATCATAAATATTAAATAAAGGTATAAAATTAGTCTCAAGTAAAGCATTATTTGAATATAAAACTCATCCATAGAATCTCAGTGGGTCGACACACTGATGATGGTTACCACACTAGTATCGTGTGGTTGGATGATGTTTTTCGATTTACTTTGAATCTTTTTGAGAATCCAACTTATTTCTCTTAAACATAGAGAAACGCTTCAATACCCTGTTGAAACATATCTTTGAGAAGTTAAAGTCTTGAGTCATCTAAACTTTGACTCATAGCAAGTTTATGTATCTTCGAAGTTTGAATTGGTTGTACAGAGTTTTATTTATCTCTTTCCGCTTTCCAAATCTTTTTGGAATTGACCCAGATATGATATCTGATTCCTTTTGCAAAAGACTAAGGTGAGCCGATTAGAACTAGATACTAAAATTGAACATCCTAGATAGATGTTCTGTACAAGAACCTTTTTAATCTTCAAAAGATAATAAGTCTAAGTGGACTTATTTATTTTTGCTTCAAGTTATAACATAAAGGATTTCCTAGAGTCCAGTATACTCTAGAATAGAGAATTTAGGAATTGCTCAGAAGGTCGACAATTCCCAAGAACTTTAGCTCAAGTCTTTGAGAAAAGTTTTACATAGGATTTTTAAACTCATTAGGACAAAGTAGTCCTCTAGCCGGGTAAAAAAATCAAGTAACTGTTGGATAGGAGTTAACCATTATACAAACATCCAAGTCAGATGTTTGGGACAACCAAACTTCAAGTTTTCCAAACCAAATTCAAGTGAATAAAGAGTTCTCAAGGTTTTATGAAGGATAAGAATCCCATCTTCATTACTAAGTCTATGCACCAGTTATGCCTAGAAATAGACTAGTAATATGAATCTATCCAATTTATATGTTTGTGCCTAGATTGCACATCAAGAAACTATGAATTGGCTAGGGATGTTTTTAGATCCACCCTTATTATTCATTCACTACTTTGTACTTTGACTAGTTTATCAAAGTGCAAAGCAAGACAATGTTTTGAATCATTTGGACAGGGATGCCACCACAGAGATGAGACATGTTCTTCCAGTTTTAGAACATGAGGCTCGGGGGTTGCCTATAGTAGATATATAGACCTATTTTTGAGGACGAAAATATTTTCCAAGGGGGGAAGAATGTAATAAAGTAATTCTATGATCTAAGGATCCGACTGGTTCAGACAGAAGAAATCGGACACCGTTTGATCATCCATGTGTATGAATAAAGATCTCGAGTTTAGACTTACTAGAAGGTCATTTACTCTTGTGAATAAGTGATCCACTTAGCTTAGTGGTTAAGTCTCAAGGATGTGAAGGAGGAGGTCTTGGGTTCAATCCCCATGGGGGACATGGATAGAGTATTTTGCCCAAAGAGATCTAGAGCCTTCTAGAAGCATCCACTTGAGTTAACTCGAGTTGATTGGGACACTTGTCGCACATGCAGTTACATGGCCGACACATGGCTGGCTAGTATCCACGTGCCCAAGAAGGCAGTCCCCTGAAGAGAGCTATATATAGAGGCATTTGGTTGGGAGGAGAGTCATCTCTCTAGTGGTCGTAATTGTTAGATTGTTGCAGTCTGCACCAACCATTTTAGCATAGTTTTTGCCTCCTCAATATGAGCTCTCTCATCAACAAGTGCATCATCTAAATTTGCATCAGAAATGGAATGATCTGTATCATCACATGAAACCTGCAAAGGCTGAGAAGTTACCTCATTAGGACCAGCAACCATTCTTCTTGGGCACCACTACAATGGGGGACACCTATTCAGTATGCTCAATTTCATAGATGAATCCAGCTTCAATCAATCTGTCGATTTCTTCTTTTATTTTGGTTGCATAGGTCTCATTATATGTGTAGGGCTTTTGTTTGGTGGGCTTGGCATCAGCGGTCATGGGGATCGTATGAGAGGAAATTTTTGGATCTACTCCCTTCAAGTCTCTATAGTGCCACACAAACACGTCCCTATATTCCCTTAACAAAGCTACCAACTCTGCTTCCTCTTCTTTACTCAGGTCATCTCCTATGTATGTACATCTCTCTTTGTTTTCTTCAATGGTGATTGCGACTTTTTTGGTCTTTTCTTTATTATCATATGCTTCTCCTGTAATGGCCTCTCTCTTAGACCTTCATACCAAAATTTTCCGGTCCTCGACTTCGTATTTCTTGAAATTTTCTGGTACTTCAAACAATGGTTCCTCCTCTTCCTGTTTAACTAATGTTCTTTTCTTTTTCTTTTGATCACCCTCACTTCCATTCTTTGAATTTACTGTTTTGATGCTTGTAAGAGGTTCTTCTTTTTGTGTAAATACTCCTATGTCTTCTAGATAGTGCTTCTCTGAAATAAAGCAACTATCCATCACAATGGACTCTAGATCGTCTTCGTTCTCTTCTTCTTCTATAAAGTCACTAGGGTCACATTCTTCTAGCAAGGGCTGACACATGAACACTGAAATATCATAACCCTCCTCATCACAATGAGGTGTCCATTGTTCTTCATTTACTGCAATGTCCATGGCAGCTAAGATTTCTACCCAACCATGTGGCTCAAATTCCTCATCTGGAAAGATCATCGGTGTATAGGCTGGGTCTCTAATTGGTCTATCTCCTTGAGAAGTTCCTTTTTCTCTCGCTTTTAGGCGTTTCTTCTCTTCCTTTGCGACCTTGCACATCCACAAATGAGTATCTTCATGCATCCAGGATATCTCAGATGAACTTTTAGAATGCACAGAGATTGAATCTTCTTGCTCTTTGTGGATAGAATTCCACTGTAGGGGTGGTACATCTCTGAAGGTGTAATCCTTCAGATTGACCTTGGTTGTGATCCCTAAGCGCTGCAAGTACAAGGAATTGGTTCCCCAATCGTGTACAACTTACAGTTGTCGTAGGAAGGGTCTTCCTAGGATCATTTCGTAGGTACTAGTTTTACCAAAGTCACATATAGCAAAGGTGTGCTCAAACTCTACACCACAAGTGGTTAGAGTTATCCCTTCTAGCAATCTTAGAGGTCTTTCCACATGGCCGTCAGCCATCTGAAGCTTCATTCTAGTTGGCCTTAATGCTGGCTTACCCCATTGCTTCCACAAGGAGATGGTTGCAATAGCGATATGAGCACCTGAATCTATGATTGCTTTGGTTGTGTAACCTTGGTACGTGATTGGAAGGTAAGTATTACCTTCCTCACGTTCACTCATGTCCCCTATTTTGTCTAGAGGTATCTTTGGAACTTTCTGCTTAGAGTCTGCTTTTGGCATATTGGAATCAAGTTCTGGAACCTGATCCTCCACATGATTCCACAACTCAGGTTTTGCTTTGAGCAGCTCCTCTATCGTGAGATGACATTGAACCTTAGTGGTCTTCACGACATCAGTGTTTCTTGGAACCATCGAGTCTTCGTTTCTGATCAATATTATGGGAGCTCTAATCTGGAGAGATTTCGATTCCCATGGGTGTTGGCATCATACGGGAAGAAGCAAGTACGGGCATACATGGAGATCTAGCATTGAGGCAACCCATTAAAATTTTTTGAAGCCTTACATCATTTTAAAAGTGATTCTCATCACTAAAAACCATTGTAAATACCGTTTCACCTTTTTGTAGCTCCATTTTGTGCAAGCCGAGGAGTCCTCAAGCTTGAGGAGCTTTAGAAGTAATTGCCTATCCATTTTCATATTTTTTAGACCTCGTTTGAGCCCTCAAATAAGCCCTGGAACCTAATTTTTAACTAGGCCAGACACTAGGTCTGGACAGGGCCAAAGCTAGTCAAAAACTATAAATAGAGCTAGAGAGCTCATTTTTGGGGCTAGCTTCTTGTAGTTTTGAGCTTGTATGAGAACTTGGCTGTAATGGAAGTGATTCCATTGTCTTACTCTCTTTGTTCTTGCAGTGTGTGTGCGTGTGTGTATATGTGTGTGCATGTTTGTATGCTTCTCACTCACACATTTGTGCCTTCACTTGCTCGAGGTCTTCATACCATCCTCATGTCTTCCCGGATTGACATTAAAGGAGGTGCTACTCATCACTGAGCTACACCAAATTTTGGCGCCGTTGCCAGGGATTCGAGCTTTGAGGACGAGAGTGTGATGGTAAGACGTAGAGAGGACGCGTTGGAATGGTAAGTAGTAGGTAATTGTCCGGTTTTTTTCTCCATCTCCATCTCCATCTCCATCTCCACCTCCATCTCCATCTCCTTCTCCACTTCATATTCCCTCTTCCTTGTCATTCTCCTCATTTGCTTAGTGTGAGTTTGAGAGAGAGCGAAAGTGTAGTGTTGTTTTTGTGTGTTTTTGCATGTTTCTTGCAGGTTTCAGCAGCATCACCATCTCCAGCAAGCTCAGGAGGTACGAAATCTTTCTGCGCAAGCCCTGAGGCGTCGATCTCGAGCTATCGCGACACACCGAAAAGTTGACCCAATCACAATTCTGAGTGCACCACGACACTGCACAGGCTGAGAGCTCTTAGAATCACCAGCCAGATCAAAAAAATTCACCATATCCCGAGGCATCGCGACACACTGAGGTATCGCGACACTTCCACCTATCGTGACACTTTGACCTATCGCGACACAATGTATCGTGACACTTCGACCTATCGTGACACTCCCAAGTATCGCGACACCTCGACATCTCGCGACACCTCGATCTATCGCGACACTCCCAAGTATCGCGACACTTCCACCTATCGCGACACTCCCAAGTATCACGACACTTCGACCTATCGCGACACTCCCAAGTATGGCGACACTTCGACCTATCGTGACACCTCGACCTATCGCGACATCTCAACCTATCGCGACACCTCGACCTATCGCGACACTCCCAAGTATCATGACACTTCGACCTATCGCGACACTCCCAAGTATCGCGACACCTCGACCTATCGCGACACTTCCACCTATCGCGACACTCCGACCCGACCTATCGCGATACACCGGCTTAACGCATGAATTTTTTGGGTGAATTAATTGAGTGAATTGAGGTACTTTTGGGCTTAATTTTGGACACATTGGGATGATATTAGAGCCTCAGAAGTAGACAAAATACCTAAAAACCAGGGAGGAATTTCCTGAACCCTGAGAGCCTGTTTTGACCCCTAAATGCCTGAATGGTCATAACTTCACCATACAAACTCCGATTGATGAGATTTTGGTCTCCTTGGAAAGCTTGTTGAGAATCCTACATGGACCTCGACTGGTTTTTGTAAGAATCATACGTGGAGTTTTAGAACATGTATTTTTAAGTTGACCTTTAGGTGGGACTAGGTGGTCATAAGATTTTGAGGGTACAGTGAGTTAATCCAAGGGGGGCCTGTAATTATTGATGTGTGTTTTTCAATCCATTGTGGTAAAGGAGCTATATTAACTTATGAACTTTTGCAGGAACATTGTGTGCACTCCAGGCATTCCAAGGCAAGCTAGCAAGGGTGAGTACCAAGCTTGGGAGAAGGCTTCTTGGGCTGGTGTAGCAGTCTGAGCAACCAGAGGATTGAGGTTGGAAGTTCTCTCAACCCTCCTTTGTCAATTCCTAGCTTAGGCTAGTACGACTTAGGTGTGGTGATTAATAAGAGCAACGCTAGGCACGAATCAAGTCCAAGAGAACTAATCAACTAAGTGCAAGCATTAAGTAGGTCTTAAGTGCAAAAACCCTAAGGGACAAAAGTAAACTTGAATCGATCACTTATCAAGTGCGAAATTCACTTAAGTACTCCTGACGACGTGATATCAGAAAAGATCATAAACATAATATTCAACTAAAAAGAACAAAGAGATTGGTGCAAATTAACCTGCAACGAGAGTGTAATTGGGACCAAGGGAGTAGATAAACCAGGCTTATGAACCTTAGGTCAGGCAGACACTTAGGCCGAGACAGACAAAGCCTCAGATCTTCTGAAGCTAGTGTCAATCACACTGCTAGGTCTTGGGCCCAGCAGTTGAGTGATTACCCATACACTCCCCGATCAGAAACAAGTGATTCTGAGATGTCCTATAACATGGAGAGACCAGTAGGTAGTTCAGGGGTGGCGTATCTAGAAAAGCCAGAAGGACCTTACAAGAATCAATTGGAATACATCAGGACTAATCGTCTAGGTGCACACATTTACGAAGACAGCCTGAGAAGATCTATGGTCCAGATTAAGAACCCCGATCAACCTCATGGACTAGAACACCCGGTAGTCAAGTTCGAGAATGGAGCATACCTAGATAAAGAAGGGACTATTTATGTAGTCACCACTCTTCCAGATAGAACAGACGAGTTCGGGAATGTGATCGCAGAAACCGACATGGGTGATATAGAGCAAGGGAATTTAGAGAGAGAGCCTAGGACTCCCCGTGGTAAATCAGTCTTGACCAGGATCATGACTCCAGAGTGGATTCCCCAGGATAATAAAAGCATAGATTTGCTTTTAAACCGAGAAACCGATGAGGCTTTTTGGAGATATAAGCCTGCCCTGCCTCACGAAGTAGGTGCTCTCATAATCTATGAGTTTAAAGACCCTAATAGCCCAGGCAAAGTAACCTACCTAGACAATACATCAGAAAGGATCTTTGTGGTCACTGAGCACGGCAGACATGCCTACACATGGAAGGATGAGTTTGTTTTTCCCCAACCTTGGTCCAATGTGTCCTACAACCACCAAGGACCTAGGACCTCCCAAGCTCATGGAGCTCAAAGGGATAGAAGTAGAGACATACCTGAGGTAAGCTTTGCCAACCCAATAGGAAGAGAACGAATCCGAGTAGAGACGGATAGAGAAGAAACAGAGAGAACTAGGGTTCCAAGGAACCTAAGAAATGCTGATGATTTTCCTTTGCCAAGGCCTAGGGAACACACCAGGACTTTGAGACCTACACAACTAGTTAAGTCCATGAAGAATTACTTTGATGGCACAGGAGATCCATACGATCATGTGGCCGAATTTAGATCATTCTTGAGAGTTGAACAAGTGGAGGACCTATTCACGCAATACAATGCCTTTGGTCTAACCCTTAGGAACACAGCCCTTACGTGGTTTCAACCCTTGAATGAGAGACAATTCAAGAGCATAGACCAACTTCTAGAGGCATTCATCACTGAATTCTGTAAGAGTGGCATAAGGCATAATACTTCCTCATTGATCCATAGCTTCAAGCAGACACCTCAAGAGACTGTGAGACTTGCGGGAAGAAGATTTAGGCAATACCTAGAGAGATGCCCTATTCCTGAGTTACCCACACTAGCCAAACAAGTGGCTTTATTCCTAGATGGATTGTTGAGTACAAAGTTGAGATCATATGTGTACTTAAAAGACCCTAGGACCATCGAAGAGTGTGTATGCATGTGCATCGACATCGAGAATAACCTAGGGGAGGAATTAGAACTTTCCAAAATCTACAAAGATTCAGATAGTTCTACTAGCCTCTCTTCCTCGCAGTCCACATCTATTGAGGAACTCGCAGAAAAAGTAGCTTAGAAGTTAGGAGTCTCTAGCAAACAAATCCCAAGATTTGCCCCAATAAAGAGGTGCTATACTTGTGGAGGTGACAATATGGCGAACGTATGTCCCATTATGGCTCAACCCCAAGTGAATCCTAGTAGCCAGTACTGCACCATAGAACGGAGATACACAAATCACACAACACAAGACTGCCCATACAATAAGCAAGCGGTTAGGCAAACCTACCCTCAGCCCTATCCACAACAGGGAAGATATCAGAACCAGTACCCACCACAACAGTATGCTACGCCTCAACAAACCTATCAACCACAATATCAGGCCAGCAGAGACCTCAACGAGTGCTAGCACAACAACCCCCTGCTCCAACCAATGTGATCCCAGTGAAATATGCATCTGCTGAAGAAAATCTGAACAGAGCCATAGTCCCAGTATCACGATTACTATCAGACAGTGATCCAAGTGACCATAGTTTTGAATCCACACATATTGATAGCCCACAGGCTTACTACATGCAGTCACCCGAGCATAACGAGTCATACTATTATGAGGACCCAAGTGAAAATAGTGGGGAGCTTGAGTATGCTAATGTCATGTACACAAACCCCAACTCTAGAACTCAACCGAGGCAGGTACGACCCCCTTTTCCTAGAGGACCATGCTTCAGATGTCAAGGAGATCACCTTATACGTGATTGTCCACTGCCTGCCCCTACACAACCCCAACCAGTGACAATTTAGGGCTTCTGTCAAGATTGCGAAAAGGAGCATCTCTTACGAGATTGCCCGAAGAATCCCAATAACCTGCCAAAAATCACTCCTACTAACGTCATTGGACTAGTAGTAGACTCTACAGGAAGTGTAACTTCCACTGCCCCAGTGCATGTGGTCACTAGAGCTCAAGCCGTGCAGCAAGTTCAAGGAGTAGGGCAGGAAAAGAGATCTGAGGTTAGTGAGACAGAGAGTATAACCAAGAAGAGGACAAGAGCATGAAGAGATAGCCGGGAGAGAATGAAAAGACAATGGTCATAGAAAATGAGCGAACTTGAAGAAATCTTGAGAGAAACCAAAGTGAAGATAAGTGAACTCGCATCTCAAAACCACTCTCACACTACCCCACCACCACCCTTTCCATCTCCCTCCAACCCATCACCTTCCATCCCCCAACTTTCTAATCCACCATACATAGCCCGCCCACCCAGAGTAGGATCAGTCCTAGCCGATCCTACTCGTGAGGATCTAGATATGATGCTCAAAGCATATCAGGCCAGAATCCAAGAAGGGCCAAACGTGACAGATCATGACAAATGTTACCCTAGAACCGATCTAGAGATAGAGCGAACAAAGCTTTGTGCTAAGATGGTCGAATTGGCGCAAGCCATGTTTGAAGCCAGTCGCTTGTTCAATGGCTCTAGCTCCACTAGAACACCATTGCATTTTGATGGTCTGTTGGATAGATTGGAGAGGTTACTTACCAAATCTGGAAAAGGAGCCACCTACTAGGCTGAGGAGAGTGAAAGAGATAGAATAAGCATTCCTCCCCAGGAAGCTTATGTGCCTAACTCCACTGAACCAGACACCTCTTCTTCCATGAATAGGTATTCACCAGAGTTCTTGGGAGAGATTCAAGAAGAGAAATGGGCAAAGGAAAGTGAAGTCCCTCCTCCCATTGAACTTGTGGATGACGCACATGATCAATTCTCACAAGACATCCCTTCTATTTATGAAGAGCGGGAGAGCGCCCAAGCTCAAGAGAGATTAGACTTCGAGTCTAATTCCTTACAGGAACTACCCCATTTCACAGGCCCATGGGAAACCAAGTCAACTTGCATGAGAGCACCCACGGTCATGATAAGAAACGAAGATTCGATCATACCTAGGAATACTGAGGTAGTAAAGAACACTAAAGTGCAGTGCAACCTCACTTTAGAAGAGCTACTCAAAGTTAAGCAAGAAGTGTGGAAACACGTAGCCAAACAAGTGCCATACATAGCAAAATCACGTTCCCAGGAAGGATCACATAGAACAGTGCCAGAAATACCATTGGATAAGATCGGAGATATGAGTGAAGGAGAAGAAGGAAATACCTATCTCCTAGTTACCCATCAAGAATACACAACCAAAGCAGTTTTGGACTCAGGTGCAGGAGTTGCAATTGCTACCACTTCCCTATGGAAGCGTTGTGGCAAGCCAGCACTCAGGCCGACAAGAATGAAACTGCAGATGGCCGATGGTCATATTGAGAGGCCCTTAGGATTGCTAGAAGGAATAACTCTCACTACATGTGGTGTTGAGTTCAAGCATACCTTTGCTATATGCGACTTTAGCAAAAACCAAGCCTACGAGATGATTTTGGGAAGGCCATTTATGCGGCAATTGCAAGTGGTACAGGATTGGGGAACCAATTCTTTGTACTTGCAACACTTAGGTGTTACAACTAAAGTCAATCTCAAGGATTACTCTCATAGAGATGTCCCTCCCATCCAATGGAATCCCATCCATAGAGCCAAGGATGACACGAAGTCAGTGCATTCCATAGGATCAGGATCCTCATGGATGCATGAAGACACTCACTTATAGATGTGTAAAGTAGCAGTAGAAGAAGAGAAGAGAGAGAAAGCCAGAGATCTAGGTGTGAAGGAAATCCATAGATCAATTCAAGACCCAACCTATGCACCTGTAGTATTTCCTGACGAAGAGTTTGAACCTCACGGCTGAGCGGAAATTTTAGCAACCATGGATGTAGCCATCAATGAAGAACAATGGACACCCCACTGTGATGAGGATGGCTATGACATTTTAGTCTTCTCAATAGAGCCAATCATGGGAGATGCGGTTTTAGAAGAATGCGAACCTAGCCCTGATGCACTCGAGGATGCCAGTGACTCCAATCTAGAGTCAATCATTATGGACCCACCTTTTGCATCAGATGAAGAATACTTCTATGAGGTAGAAGTTCACCCTCAGAGACATGAAGAGATCATTAAGGATATGATATTAACCACACAAGTGACCACTAAAAGTGAACGAAAGAAAAGAAAGAAGAAGGAAGTCACTCCGGAGGAAGAAGAATCCTTGTTTGAGGTCCTAGAGAACTTCAAAAGATATGAGATAGATGATAGGAGAGTCATGGTAAGAATGCCTAAACGTGAGGCACAATCAGGAGAGGCCTATGATAGCAAGGAAACTAGTAAGAAAATAGTGGTAGCCATAGAAGAGGGAGAAGAAAGATGCACCTACATAGGGCATGACTTGACGGAAGAAGAAGAGCAAGAGTTGATAGCCTTGCTAAGAGAGTACAGAGATATATTCACTTGGAGCTACAAGGACCTGAAAGGTGTGGACCCTCACATGTGCTCACATACGATCCCCATGACCTCAAAAGCCAGGCCCTCTAAACAAAAGCCATACACATACAATGACAACTATGCTGCCAAGATCAAAGAAGAGATAGATTGCTTGGTTGAAGCTGGATTTATCTATGAAATTGAGCACACTGAATGGGTATCCCCCATTGTAGTGGTGCCCAAAAAGAATGGCAAATTGCATGTATGCATTAACTTGAAGAAGGTTAGCGCAGCCACTATCAGGGATAGTTACCGGTTTCCTATCACTGAGCATCTATTAGAAAGGGTAGCCGGCAAGGAAGTGTACAACTTCCTGGACGGGTTCTCTGGCTACAATCAAGTGGCTATTGCACCAGAAGTTCAGCATAAGACCGCTTTTGCCACAGAGTGAGACATATTTGCTTTTCGAGTAATGCCATTTGGGCTTACCAATGCACCTACAACCTTCTAGAGGCTGATGTGCCACGTGTTTAAAGAGTTCTTGAGGAAAAATTTGGAAGTCTATGTTGATGATCTTTGCGCTCATTCCAACATTAGGCAAACCCATATACCTGAACTCAGACAAATCTTTGACAAATGTAGAGAATATCAAGTCTGCTTGAACCCAGAAAAGTGTGTTTTCATGGTCAGGCAAGGCAAGATCCTAGGGCACATAGTGTTAAAGAATGGCATATCAACGGATGAGGAGAAAGTGAGAACCATTGCAGAACTACCTAGGCCAAGGAATGTCAAGGAGGTACAAGCCTTCATGGGGCATTGTGGTTACTACCGCCGGTTCATTCACATGTATGCCGTCATTGCAAAGCCTCTGTATGCCCTTCTAACTAACTTTGAGTGGACTGATGAATGTGAGAACTCTTTCAAGGAGCTCAACAGCACCAATCTCGACCACACCAGATTGGAATAAGCCATTCCATGTCCATGTAGATGCATCCAATTATGCAATTGGATGCGTGCTAGCACAACCTACAGGTGAAGGTAATATGGATCTTCCAATTGCCTATGCCAGTAGATAGTTGAATGCAGCTGAACGAAATTATACCACCACTGAACGAGAAGGGTTAGGCATGGTATATGCAGTTAAAAAGTTTAGAAACTATTTGCTTGCAAATAAGTTTAAATTTTTTACTGATCATCAAGCTCTGTTGTACTTGGTAAACAAGCCATGCAATACAGGTAGATTGGTAAGATGGTTCCTCTTACTAATGGAATACGACTTTGAGGTTGTGGTGAGGAAAGGCAAGACCCACTTGAGAGCAGATCATCTCTCAAGGCTCACTTCAGGAGAGTCCCCACAAGGAGTGTCAGATGACCTACCTGATGCTTACTTGTTTAATTTGGAAGTTGTACCTCAGTGGGCTAAACCATTAGTGCCAGTATTGATATATGGTCCTAATCACCCGGTAATGCACACAAAAGATAGAGAGATAGTAAAAGCTCAAAAGTATCATATCTTGGCAGGAAGTATGTACAAACATATGGAGCAAGGAGTATTAGCCTGTTGTGTGGAAGAGGACGAGTACATTAAATGGTTGCAATTAGCACATGTAGGTGCATTAGAGCAACACTACTCAAAACAACGAACCCTACAGACACTGAGGAGACTAGGAGTGCATTGGCCAACTATGGAAGTTGATGTCCATAGAATGTGCAAAGAATGCCCAATCTGTCGCACTAAACCACCAGTGGAACATGCTACTCTTTATCAAATATCATTAGTACTAGATTGGAGTGAACCATTAGTAGCCTTTCTGAGGACGAAAACATTCCCTCAAGATATGACTTTGGCTAGAGAAAGGAGTTTGGAACAAGAAGCCTTAGATTACGCAATCATTGGTGATAATTTATACAAACATGGTAAAGATGATTACCTAAGACTGTGTGTCCATGAGAGCGAATACCTCAAGATATTAGAAACTGCTCACCAAGGTGTAGCAGGAGGACACTTTGGTCCAGATCGGGTGATCAAGGCAATACTATTTGCAGGATTTTGGTGGCCCACCCTTCACATGGATGCACACACCTACGTGAAGAGGTGTGAGGTTTGTCAGCAGACTCAGTATCCTATACGCAAGGATGAGATGCCATTGAAACCTATGATGGGTGGACGTGCATTCTCTAAGTGGGGAATAGAATTCGTAGGCCCTATTAATCCTCCGGCTAAGGGTTCACATGCTGAATACATCATTGTTGCCACAGATTATCTAACCAAGTGGGTAGAAGTGAAAGCTACGACGAAGAATGATGCACAGACCATAGCTAAGTTCTTATTTGAGAATGTATTCACCAGATACGGGCTACCTATGGAGCTAGTCAGTGATAGAGGCACTCACTTCTTGAATGAAGTTATTGAAAATCTTCTCCAAGAGTTATTGGTAGTACACAAGAAATCTGCCCCCTATCACCCACAAGCTAATGGACAAGCTGAAAGCACAAATAAGATTTTGTGCAATGTGCTCACCAAATTAGTGAATAATAAATGCTCTGATTGGGACAAACAGCTACACCACGCTGTTTGGGCATACTGAGTTGCCTATAAAACGGTACTCCAAGCCACACCCTTTCAGATGGTGTTTGGCCAGAATGCGGTGCTACCATTGGACTTTTTGATACCTACATTGAAAGTAGCACAGGAGCATGATTGGACAAGCCATGAACTCTCCTCCAGAATCTTGGATCTTGAACGTTTAGGTGAGACACGATTGAGGGCTACAACAGGAATCTATGCAGCCAAGAAGAGGCAAAACGCGTATTTTGATACACATGTGAAGGATAAAGGCTTGAAAGCAGGAGACCTAGTCCTAGTCTACACATTGAAGCAACATGCACGAAAATTAGAGAAAAGAAGCTATGGACCAATGATTATCAATAGGATATCCACAAGTGGAGCAGTACAATTAGCCACTCTAGAAGGCGATGTTCTCCCTAGCTACATAAGTGGATGCAGAATCAAGTTATATCAAGAACCCCTGAGTGAAGAGATGCTAAATCGACTCAACACTGCCAAAAAACGCAAGGAAGAAGAAAAGCGAATTCGAGAGGATGCACAGGCCAAAGCTTTAGAACACATCCGACGAATGAAATTGAGAAGACAATGTAGAGATCTGCCCATGCCTGACTCTCAAGAAGTTTTAGGTTATCACATGGCCATGTGCGAGGCTTCAGGTGAACGGTCCCATAAGATAGTTGATCGACGACCTTTTGTGACCCTAGAAGTAGGACATAGAGAGAGTGCAAAGACCGTGAGAGCTTTAATTGATTCAGGAGCAGCCACTAGTGCAGTTCGGCTTTCTTACTGCCAACAACTGCAATTGGAGGTAAAACCCCTAGAAGCATATCTGATAGGATTAGGAGGAGTTAAAACCCCTTGCATGGGAGAGGTGGAACTTCCCCTCTACATTCAAGAGGTCCTAATGCCAGCAAAAGTGCTAGTGTGTGAAGACGAGGATCTTACCGAACCTCTTGTCTTGGGCCAAGACTGGATCTATGATCACACAGTCAACCTCAACCTAAGAAGTGGATTTCTTCAGGCTTGGGCAGGCCAAAGACGTCTTACGATTGAATTAGAAAATCAAGTACTCAAACACTTAGGAAAGGCACCAACTCCTGATCCCTCCAGGAATCCACATGAAGATAACAATGCTGTTCTTGTCAAGAGTTCTATGGTGCAGAGGATTGTCACTCTCGCCGAAGGTACAAAAGTCAATGAGGGATTTCCGTTCGCTCCAAAGAAGATTCTAAAGGGGAAGGCTCAACAACACACGACACTGAGGAGACCGATGATCAAGAAGCATGAGCACCAACCTGGGCATTATGAAGTACCTCGTGGCATGAAGCAGATCTGGATACACAAGGGGGAAAAAACCACGGCTCCAGAGACAGGTTCTCAAAAAAGCATCAAGCGAGCCACACCATCAAGGACCAAAATGAAGGAGTTCCCTAGGCAACACCCTAGCTATACCATTTCTATTTGGGTCCCTAAGCGGTCAATGAAGGCTAGCCCTAATGCTAGACGGATTTGGGTGCCCAAGGCCTGCTTACAAGCCCAAATAACTTCACCTCCAATCACTAGCGTAAATCAACACTCTCAATTACCCTTGGCAAATAACTCAAAGAAGATACCTACACCTCACACTGCTACACCTTCAGTCGAACCTAGACATGTCTGGAAATGGGTGGCCAAAAGGTCCCAAATCCAGCACAATCTAGTTCATAAATCTTTAACTGTCATTAGCTCTAAGAGCTACGAATCCTCTATCAAAGCTTGGAGACATAAACCGTGTATCAAACCCCCTGACCAAATTTTGTAAATCCATCCACCTGATGTAGGTGCATTCTGAGTACATTGCATATCCAAAGCATGCATCTAGGATGACACTAACCACTAACCACCACTCACACCTATCACAAACACTTCACCTCTAACCACTAACCATCTGGATTGTCATGTTAGTATTGTGGAGGGAACACCATTACATCCTGTTTCCTATGCAACACTAATGTGCCTTTCTTCTTCTAGCAGATAAGCATCAGAAGTCTCAAGGCAGCAGCAGCAGCAGGAACAAGCTCCCAGGCAGGCACTAGTACTCAAAGCAATTGGGATACCATGCATGTGGAGGCTCCACTGACAGCGAGGCCTGAAGAGTTCCTGAATGTGCGGAGATTTGGGAGACGCAGATCATATCTGGGAGTCCAAGTTGGAATTCAGAGGAGTTTGGTGGACCTTTCAGTTCTTCATAGGAGAATTTGAAGCATTACAAAATGTAGCTTCTCTTCAAGATATCTGGCAGAAGGCGGGGTTACAGGATTATTTTAGTGCATCTCTGCTTAAACCTTATTTCCTTAGGTGCTATTACTTGATTGCCACTTTGAAAGCGACAGGAGACAAAGATCATTCAGGCACATTCCTAGTGCTCTCTTTATCAAACCAGGAGGAAATGAGAAAGTTTGAGTTGAACATCACCTTAATCAGGGAAGCCCTTCAGATGTATGGCACCCATGTACCCTCCGATCAAGATCCTTTGATACCGGAGTCTATGAAGAACAATAAACTCAAGAAGTTGAAAGAAATGTGTGCTCTCACCCCGAACATTGCTATACCATTGCGAATGTGTCTTCAACATTTTGCATTTCCAGCGCAAGACCGATTCACACAGCCTCATAAGAAGATCTGGTATGGGTTATACCTAGCGGAGACGGGGAGCTTACCTATCAAAATGCCAGTGTGGATCCTTGACGAGTTATATGAAGCATGCAAATGAGGCATGAGAAAGCCCACTTTGAATGGTTGCTGTGCGATTACAAGAACTATCTACTGATGCCTTGCCTATGATGTGCTGATCGCACGAGCCCTTAAGTACTCACAGTTGGAATTCTTCCAGGGGCGGAAATCAGGGGTTTAACCCACTAAAAGAATGCGTGGATCACTTTCACAGGTTCTAATTCCTCGCGAGGTCACCACAGAAGCCTCTTGTAGAGAAGAACAACAAGTAGCCCCTTTCACGATCCACCTCCAAGGACCACAATCAAGGGGTGTGGTACAACCCACTGCATCAGCCCCTCCACTACCCTCGGATGTTGAGCTGGCATCCATGGATACATTGGGAGAGGATACATCCTTCGACTTTGAGAGATTTTTGCAAACAACACACTTATCTGAGAGTGAATTCTTTTTTGACAATGACGGTCCAGGATCATCATCCCAGAGAGAACGACCACATAGCGTGGCACGAAGAGTACATTGGGAGGATGAGGCACAACACACTCAGGCGGGAGGCACACACGAACAAGAGGAGATGCAGAGGAATGAACCAGAGGAGAGTGAGGAGGAAGCCCCTGCCTACACTGCACAACTCAAACGACTCTACAAAACGATCAAGCAAGTGTAGAAAAGGCATAAGTTGTCAGAAGAGGCAAATAGAGCACTGGTGAACCATATGCTGCAAGCAGAGAATGTAGACCCTCATTTTGTAGAATCATTGAATCTTTTGGCAGATACCTGTGGAATCGTGGAAGCCATGAGGACCATGGTATATCGTAATACCCCTCAATATGACCAACGATGGATCGATATGCGACCGAAGGGGAAAGATGATCCAAATGGAAGTCTCTACCTCACTCCCTACCACCGCTCAAGAAGATGTTCACATGGCCATCCCAACTAACAGTGATGAACCAGATGTAAATATACATATACCATCTCCACCATCACCTCCCATCCAGCCCTCAGAACCCCTCACCACTAGCCTTACTGAACAACCCACAATCATCCTTACGAGACCTATGCCGCACACCACCATTTTGCCCTCCTCACCTATCCCTACCTCTATCATTGCTTGCCCAGTTTCCGAACCTCAGGTAGGTTACCCCGCCACCCAACAAACCATCATCGGTCACCCTTCTTATCAACCAGCTCTTGGACAACCACATTTCCCTACCCAAACACTAACACACCCATTTCTCTTCACCACCACATTGCCAACTTACCAACCCCTAACCACTGTGCCCCTCTTAACCTCCTCAGAACGAACACAAACCACCCTGCCTCCATTCTTGGCAAACCTTGTAAAGATAGTTCAACAAATTGAGGATCAAAATAGAAAATCCCTTCGCCACCCCACCTCCCCCACATTCACGACCACCACTAACACGCCACCAACCATTCCAGTATTCATGATTCACACTTCACACACAATCACGTCCGATCCCATGGACATTTCACCATCCACAAGACCACCTACCACCACTGTTGTTCCAACATCATCACATTTCACTTCACTCACGTCACCATTTCCAATCACTGTAGGCACAACATCTACTTTTCCCTTCCCCATTTCCCGACCCCTTGCATCTTCCACCTCTACCCTTGCATCCACCTCATTTAGTCAGGCACTAGACACTATGTTCGAAGCGGCCGCCTAGCTTAAACAAGAATACAGATTATTGGAAGAAAACAATAAGGAGTTATGTACTCTGTCATCCCATCTCCAGGCACGTGTCAATGCCTTGGAAGTGAGTAATGAAGCATTACAACACGAAGTTACCACCCTCCAACAATCAAATGCAGAGCTTGAAGCCAAGTATACAGAGACGAGTAAGGCTATGGAAGAACAACTCTGAGACCAGCTGGCCCGCAATGCTAGACTACAAAGAAACATGGCCTTACTTCGCCACCACTTAGCAGTTGCTCAAGAAGAGAACAGAAGACTACAACAACAAAACTAGGAGAACTTAGAAGTAGCCATTGAAAACACCCCAGGGGCACCTATAGACCTTGCCAAATTCCAATCTATTCCCTCAGAACATATTCAGTAGGTGTTAGAAGATTATGCGACCCTCTTGGAAGCACACGACCAGTTGGCAGATCAGGTAAAGGAACTACAGAGATCCCAAGTGCCCCCACCACACCCATCAGAACCTAAAGAGATGGTCAATTCTGCTACTTCACCAGATCCCGAATCTTCAACGGCCAATGAGGTACTTCAACTATGCCAACAAGTTGCAGAATTAAAGATTAAGTTGTTACAATATGAACGACCCCCCTCTCCACCCGATCAACCAACAGAAGAGGAGGCCATTGTCATTCCAGTGGAAGATACCTTTGAAGATAATTATGAGCCTCAACCTCTTCGAGGAGGTAGAATCACTGACGAGGGACAGGACACTTATGAAGAACCCCCTGCTGCTTGGATGAAGCAGGTAGAAGAGATGGGCCACACTCATGAAGAGCGCATAGCAACTCAGATGCTGGCCATGAAAACCATTGAGGAGACCATACTCAAATCTGAATATTTCACACACTTGGCTCCTAGGCGGTTGATAACCAGTTCAAAGTTACAATATAAGCCCTACTTTGTGCTGTTGGCGGACTACAATGCTGAGATCAAACGCATAACCAACAAGCACCCCACCTTCGCAACACAGTTTGAACTAGAGGATATTCCAGAGACAGCCAAAAAAGGGGCCATATTCCAACCCATCTGGAGGCAAAAATTACTTGAGACCTATCCAAAAATGCTACGAACATGGGATCACGCTCCCATGCATTTGAAATATAACCCTTGCTTTGGGCCAGTGTAGAGAAGAAGATCATGGAAAGCATTCGCTATAAAGGTTCAGAACAACGCAAATTGCAAACAATGGTTGAATTACCCCTCCATTGCACCCCCAACAGGCACGCCAACAGTAGCATACATGATGGCCACTATCAGACATTGGATGCCACGCCTTCACCCAATGCCAGATGTAGCGGCCCAGATGATGCTCAAAATCTTGGATATGATGCAAATTGTGCTCAAAACCTTCCACAATGTATGTAACATTCAGCCTCCGATTCCAGGCTTCATAAACGGTAATTATGACTTACTTTATGATATGAGCACCACCCCAAGTATACGAGTTGCTTATGCATGGCACGCAAGAATCAGATATCTCCCTGCTTGCTATAAGAAAACCTTTGATGATATGTTCACCACGGGGTTTTGGGAATCACACTCAGAAGTATTCACACCACGCCCAACCCATCTGCTACAATTATTCGCGTCCGAACAAACAATGCATTCAGAGCTCTACACTACGCCACAACCTGACATGCCCGGAGCAGTCAATTGGGATGCCCTTCAACGAGACCTGATCAGGGGACTATGGATCAAAGAACAAGAATTGGCAGCCGACATCCTCTAGCACTACATTGATCAAACCGTAGAGCAAAGGTCTGCCAAAGACGACAGACGCTAGGGGGGGGAGAGTGTTGGCATCATACGGGAAGAAGCAGGTATGGGCATACATGCAGATCTAGCACTGAGGCAACCCATTAAAATTTTTCCAAACCTTACATCATTTTAAAAGTGATTCTCATCACTAAAAACCATTGTAAATACCGTTTCACCTTTTTGTAGCTCCATTTTGTGCAAGACGAGGATTCCTCGAGCTTGAGGAGCTTTAGAAGTAATTGCCTACCCATTTTCATATTTTTTAGACCTCGTTTGAGCCCTCAAATAAGCCCTGGAACCTAATTTTTAACTAGGCCGGACACTAGGTCTGGACAGGGCCAAAGCTAGTCAACAACTATAAATAGAGCTAGAGAGCTCATTTTTGGGGCTAGCTTCTTGTAGTTTTGAGCTTATATGAGAACTTGGTTGTAATAGAAGTGATTCCATTGTCTTACTCTCTTTGTTCTTGCAGTGTGTGCACGTGTGTGTATGTGTGTGCATGTTTGTGTGCTTCTCACTCACACATTTGTGCCTTCACTTGCTCGAGGTCTTCATACCATTCTCATGTCTTCCTCGATTGACATTAAAGGAGGTGCTACTCATCACTGGGTATGCTGTTGAATTGAAAGAGGTTCTCCCTCATCTATGGAGTCAGGAACATATACTTTCTGTGGTGATGAGCTTTCTCTTTCAACAACAGGTTGAGCCTGTGGAGGTAAAGAAATTTGAGGTTTATTTACCAACTACTCTAATCTATCTAGTAAGCCCTGGAAGTGCAACCCCGATGTAATAGCATTCGTCTGATTGAATGATTGATTGGCCTTGTTAAACGCGCGTTGCTGTCACAGCACGTTTAAACTCTTTCGGGTTCTTGGGAGTGGTAGGGGTCTGTTAATCAGAGGCCCTATTACTTAATTTTTCCCCAATTAACACCTCTACTTCGTAGTACTTTAACACTCAAAACTCTGCATACAAATTACTATCAATCCTCTGGTTCGTTCTCTCACAGACTTACTGTTCGTACTCAAACTATTATTGGTTCTTCCACAACTTTACCGATCATGCTCAAGTTAATACCTTCTCAGTACACAGCATCGAAACTATTCATTACCGTAATACAGACTTACGTTCTCTAACTTAGAGGAACTATGCCCAAACACAACTAATGTAATCAAACAGAGACAAGAAAATAGTAATACTCAGATTTCTCAACACCGCACTACGACAACTTCGTAGAATGCAATCGCCCAGACAAACAGTCTAGCGATTCTCCTGGTCGTTTCCAAAGCGTCCTTTCATTAGATTATAAATAGTTACAACTCTTCGCAACGACCTTTCGGTTCGTGCGGAATACGAAAAGTAGAGAATTACAAATGCCAATCCGGCGGCTTACACTGGCACGCACGGTGGACTTGAACCCGCAGTGATACAAAATTTATGGCTCTTCTACTATACCCTGAATATACATTGTTCGGGCTAACTTAAATGTTCTGGTAATTTTCTGCTTCAGCGAGTCCAACATCTTTTTTAGGGTTTTCGGTTCCACGATCTGAGCATCAGTTCTAACTGAACTTGCGGTAATTACTTGACTCATCAAAATTTCAACTTGTGTCTGTAAAAAGGCCTCTTGCAGGTAAAAATCGTTTGCAAGGGCTGTGTCACGGCTCAACTTCATGTCTTGAATTTGTTTATCAATTCTAGATAATCTTTTTGCTTGACCACCAAGCTTCTTTTCTCTTCTCTCCAGTTCGTGTGATTGGTACTGGATGGTCTGGTAATAAGCATCTCATTCTCTTCAAATTCCTGCGACTTCCTTCTGGAGTTGAGCGGTTAACATCATCTGCGTTTTAAGAGCAGAATTTGCTTCAAACAGATTGGCATTTGCGAACTGGAGCTTTGTATTAGTTTGCTTTGCTAAATTTGTAAACATAGGTATCGAAGGAAAAAGAGGAGGAGGAAGTGGTTGTGATGAAGAAGCCGTCAAGAGGTGATGGAAAGAGGGCGAAGAATAGTTAGGTGAAGAGGATGAGGAATCCGGTGCTTCAGGGACAATAGGTGGAATGGGGATAATGGGCTCAATCGGAGGTATGGGTGGCAGAATGGATATAAGAGTGGTGGGGACCAATACAATTCCAGTAGGCTGCTGCGTATTTGCGTCCTTTCTGGCAACAACAGAATCTACTGCTGCAATCACTTCTTCGAAAATTTCTACAACCATGACTTGCACATCTTCTTTGGACGGATGCTGAGACTCCTCTCGAGAAGAAACTGCATCAGATTTGGTGTTAGAAACACTTTGGTCTTGCTGTTTATCCGTAGAAGATTGACCAGAAGACTCCACATGTATTGAAGTAGCTGTGTCATGAAAGGTCTCTTCCTCATGTCCGGTGGTGGAGCCTTGTACTTGACTCTCAGATGGGCTTATCCGTCTGCGTTTTTGGCGGAGAAGCTGGAAAAGGTCTTCATCATCCTCTTCGGTATCTTCAAGTATTTGAGCAGATTCCTCATGATATAAGATTGGAGCGTTTGGAGGCGGTTGCGCTGCTTGGAGGGCCGAAAACAAAAAAGTAAGAATGTGTGGAAGACGAGAACGCGGCAGATCTCCTTTGTTAACATGCTTTATGACCGTAACACATTCATGATGAATGTGCCAGAAATAATAGGAAGTAAAATTAACAGGCTCCCAAGAAGCCATGTCAATCATCGAGTAGAACGGGCGAGAAATCCCGTAGGTATGTTTCTGCACGTTTAGTATGGCAACCAAAAATTGCAAGGCTGTTTGTTCAGGGTCAGGGCGACATAAGATGGCATACTCATTCGATGAGTGCCTCGGGAATAATTCCATCATGGTAGCTACCGAAAGGAGAGGACCATTCTGTCGTCCTTCCAGTGGAAGTCGGAAAGCGACAGCAAATGACTCGAAGGTGATTACTACACGAGATGGTAAACATGTAATTGGCCAACACTGCTCTGTAGCAGGTGTGGCAGCAATGGCAGCGATGATTTGTGCATAATACGGATGACACTCTACTGAATGCCAAGGCAATTCAGCAAAGTTTAGCAGACCACGGATACGCAAGAACTCACTCACGTTGTGAGGGAGTCCATCACGGAAGGCAGCGAAATTAGCCAACGCTTCCATGATGCGTACGCGAAAGCACAAGATCACGAATACACAGTAATCACAGAAAATACAGAACACACAAAGCACGCAGACACAATAGTGATCAACAGTGAAAAGAAGAAGATTAAGTAGAAACTTGGCAATGGGAGGCGATCGAAAATGCTAATCATCGTGTGGTGTTGAGATGATAGCCCTCATAACTATGGTGTGCATGCATGAGTAGATCGATAATACATGTCGGCTTTTAATCATAATTAGATATCAAAACGAGGATATTTATAGGCTTATTAACTAATCATGCAAAAATAAAAAGAAAGTAAATAACACGCGGAAAAACGAAGAACACGTCAGCGAGAATCAGGTGCTTGATGATACGGCTGCAACTTTGAACCATTGATCACTTTAGGAAGAGGAACTCCGGTCAAAGTAGTCAACCAAAAAGTAGTTGGGCCCACTTGTTCACTAATCCGGTAAGGGCCAAACCACCATAATTTGAATTTTCCAACCGCACGATTTGATTTAACATTATAAAATAACATAAGTTGTCCCACCGTAAAAACTAGAGTTTTAAGAAAGCAATTATGGGTACGTGCTTGCCGCAACTGAACTTCTTGAAGGGTCATAAATGTCCAGATCGCTGACAAGTGTCACACTGCTACACAAACTGAGTCACATCTTTATACATAGTAGGCCAATAGAGCCCACTTTGCAGAATTTTTCGGTGCGTTAAATCTGTTGCAAAATGTCCACCGGAAGGTATTGAATGTGCCATAGCAATAACAGAATTTACTTCATGTGGAGGAATACAACGAAGCAAGACTCCAGTGTGATCCATATAATACAAATGTCCGGCAATCAACCGAAATCAGCGACTGTAAACTACAATTTTCTGATGCATAGCAGGAGAAGTTTGAGGAGCAAGACATCCATCAGTAAGAAAGGTTAATAACTGATCATAGTAGGTAGGTGTCACAAGAGGTTCTGCAGATTCATCACTAGTCGTTTCAGTAACATAAATTGCTGGTGTGGTGTCATCAACACCCACCGGAGCTTCAACGGAATCTAATCGACAGAGAAAATCTGCTAATGCATGTGCAGTGCCGGGTCGATGAATCACTTCATAATCGAACTCTTGTAACAATAGAACCCAACGTGCCAGGTGGCCACCTAAATGCTTCTATCGGACCAGATACACTAGTGCAGCATGATCGACATGAAAGGTGAATTTTCGGCCTAACAAATAATGCCAGAATTTCTTTACAGAATACACCAAACCGAGACATTCTCTTTCAGTGACTGAATAATTCCTTTCAGCAGGAGCGAGTCGACGACTTGCGTAATAGACAGGCCTGAACCACTTAGTAGATTGCTGCATTAAAACACTTCCAATTGCTATGTCTGAAGCATCGACGAAGACGTGGAACGGGCGTTCCCAATCCGGGGTTTGCAAAATTGGTGCCTGAGTTAATAATTCTTTTAAACGATCAAAGGCAGTTTGACATTCTAGGATCCATTCAAACTGTCGTGGAGTGCTTGTCATGAGTCGATTAAGTGGTGTGGCAAGATGAGCTAACCACCGTAAATGGCGACCATGCCACCGGATTTGACCTAGGAAGCACATCACTTCTTTCGGTGCGGTAGGCACAGGTGCTTCCAACACAGCTTCAACTTTATCTGGATCAACTTGTATGCCTTGTGCAGAAATAATATGGCCAAGGAGTTTACCACAAGAAACTGCAAAGATAGATTTGGTTGGGTTCAAGCAAAGTCGATATTTGCAGTATTTCTCGAAACAACATCGTAAATGATACAGGTGTGCCACAATTTTACCGAATAAAGAAAAGTCATCTAGGTATACTTGCATAAAAGAGATGAGGTAGGGAGAAAAAATTTCTTGCATACAACGCTGAAAGGTGCTAGGAGCATTTCTTAACCCAAACCACATGACCATACAAGCAAAAACACCCCAATTCGTAATAAACGCTGTTTTCCGTATATCTTGCTTAGCCATTCAGACCTGGTTATAACCACTGTAACCATCCAAAAAGGAGTACATCTCGTGTCCTGCCACTCTTTCCAGCATTGTGTCGAGAAAGGGAAGAGGAAACGGGTCAGTTACTATGGATGCATTCAATTTCCAGTAATCCACACAGATTCTGAGCTGCTTGTTTTTCTTCAGAACAATTACGATCAGCGAGATCCATTCAGCGTGTTCAATGGGTAAAATGAATCCTACTTTTAGTAGCCGATCGAGTTCTGCCTTGACCTGTGCTGCATAGTTAGGATTCATTCGGTAGCTGGATTGTTTAATCGGCTTTGCTTCTGGTTTGAGCACGACCCGATGCTGATAGATGCGAGGATCCAGACCTTTCATATCACGATAATCCCAGGCAAAAACATCAGAGAACTCACGAAGAAGTTGGATCAAATCTGCTTGAAATGCCTCGGATAATCCTTCCTTTATCTTGACAGGTCGCAGGTTTACTTCATCTCCCAAATTATAGGTGATTAACTGATCTTCAGGAACATAGAATTGCCGCGGTTTCGCCGAATCATCAGCTGACTGTAAAAGTTGCTACAAAGTGGCTCCATCCATAGCATCGTTATCATCGGCATCTGCATTTTCGATCACGGGCATCACCGTACAGGTTGCCGGACTCCAGTTGTCTACTACAGATTGCAAATCGACAGTCCGCAAGGAGATCAAATCTTTGTTATTCTTAAAAAATTCTTCTTCTTCGTCATCGGATAAACCATCCAACATGTGGACCGGCTCTGCTACATAAGGTCTGGCATGTAGTTCATAGGATTGAATAGCATCTAGTTTGACAACATATTTACGGTGGTTGTCTTTGAAAGTTAGTTCTTGCGCTGACCAATCCTGTATAACCTTAGCCTGTTTCAACTAGGGTCGGCCGAAAAGAAGATTATAATCGAGACTGGACTCCGGTAGTTCTAGGACTACAAAGGTCATCTTAAACGTTGTACCCTCCAAAGTGATTGGGACATTCCATACGATTCCCACCGGATGGACTCGGGATTGGTCAGCCATTCTTACAAAAAATTAGACAGGCTTAATTTGGGTCCACCCTAACTTCTTGCAAAGGGCTGCAGTGGCTATATTTACACCGGAACCACCATCAATTAGTACTTGAGTAATTTTGTGATTCTTGTGCCATACCGTAATTAAGGGGACCGCATGATCCACCGTAGAGTCAGCTTCCGGTTGGATTGTGGGAGTTTCCGGATCGTCACTTGGAAATCCACCGAACTTGGTGTATGCTACTCCTCTTGGAACCGGTCGGGGTGGAAGTGGCTGTTGTTGTTGCTGCTGTTGTTGTTGCTGTTGTTGTTGTTGCTGTTGTTGTTGTCCACTCATGGTAGTAGTAGTGGTACCACTGCTTTCTCCTGGGTTCTGAGGAGGTATTTCCAGTCCTTCGGAGTCTGTATGGTCAGACTGCTCACCTTCCGGCTTGAAAATAGCACTCAGCCTCTTACGGATTTCCAATTCGAATAGCCCATCCTCTTCTTTGGTATCAAACGTAGGCAAACTTACCCCGAACAGTGGTGTCCGGAATGAAGATTCACCAGGAAGTATCACACTGTCATCGGGAAACTGTAAATTCCCTGCAACTGGGACCGAACTGTCACCGAAATTAATCGAACTTTTCCCAACCCAAGATATTCTTTCACGAGCAATGGTCTCTCTGGATAACACACCTCTATCCTCAGAGAGGGTTGAATATTGACTAGACGGTGTCGGGTCAACTGCACACTCCGTTCCTGTAGACTCCGAAGTTACTCTATCTTCTGCAGACTGTGCCGAAATTACACCGAAATATATCGGAATTGCAGTATGTTCTACCGGAATGCTACCGGAATCACTGCTACCATGCTTCGCTTCTTCGATGACTAGACTTAAGCGATCTGTGCTTCAGCCTCCTCGGGGTGTCCGTAACAAATTTGGTACCACCCAAGGCTGTCGGTCTCTCCTGTACTTTGGATACGACTCGCCGGACCGAGTAACCGGCATATATCACCTTTGAAACACTTGCGTACTACTCTACCTTACTGTCGATCCACAATCTATGGTCACCTTCCCATAACCAATTTGCAACACTCTATTGCCACCTTCCCACAGACGGCACCAGTGTTAAACGCGCGTTGCTGTCACAGGCGCGTTTAAAGTCTTTCGAGTTCTTGGGAGTGGTAGGGGTCTGTTAATCAGAGGCCCTATTACTTAAATTTTTCCCAATTAACACCTCTACTTCGTAGTACTTTAACACTCAAAACTCTGCATACAAATTACTATCAATCCTCTGGTTCGTTCTCTCACAGACTTACTGTTCGTACTCAGACTATTATTGGTTCTTCCACAACTTTACCGATCATGCTCAAGATAATACTTTCTCAGTACACAGCGTCGAAACTATTCATTACCGTAATACAGACTTATGTTCTCTAACTTAAAGGAACTGTGCCCAAACACAGCTAATGTAATCAAACAAAGACAAGAAAACAGTAATACTCAGATTTCTCAACACCGCACTACGGCAACTTTGCATGATCGACACCAAAGGTGAATTTTCGGCCTAACAAACAATGCCGGAATTTCTTTACAGAATACACCAAACCGAGACATTCTCTTTTAGTGACTGAATAATTCCTTTCAGTAGGAGCGAGTCGACTACTTGCGTAATAGACAGGCTTGAACCACTTAGCAGATTGCTGCATTAAAACACTTCCAATTGCTATGTCTGAAGCATCGACGAAGACATGGAACGGGCATTCCCAATCCGGGGTTTGCAAAATTGGTGCCTGAGTCAATAATTCTTTTAAACGATCAAAGGCAGTTTGACATTCTGGGGTCCATTCAAACTGTCGTGTTGTGCTCGTCATGAGTCGATTAAGTGGTGTGGCGAGATGAGCTAACCACCGTAAATGGCAACCGTGCCACCGGATTTGACCTAGGAAGCACATCACTTCTTTCGGTGCGGTAGGCACAAGTGCTTCCAACACAGCTGCAACTTTATCTGGATCAACTTGTATGCCTTGTGCAGAAATAATATGTCCAAGGAGTTTACCATAAGCAACAGCAAAGACAGATTTGGTTGGGTTCAAGCAAAGTCGATATTCGCGACATTTCTCAAAACAACACCGTAAATGATACAGGTGTGCCACAATTTTACCGAATAAAGAAAAGTCATCTAGGTATACTTGCATAAAAGAGGTGAGGTAGGGAGAAAAAATTTCTTGCATACAATGCTGAAAGGTGCTAGGAGCATTTCTTAACCCAAACCACATGACCGTACAAGCAAAAACATCCCAATTCGTAATAAATGCTGTTTTTGGTATATCTTGCTCAGCCATTCAGACCTGGTTATAACCACTGTAACCATCCAAAAAGGAGTACATATCGTGTCTTGCCACTCTTTCCAGCATTGTGTCGAGAAAGGGAAGAGGAAACGGGTTAGTTACTGTGGATGCATTCAATTTCCGATAATCCACACAGATTCTGAGCTGCTTGTTTCTCTTCGGAACAATTACGATCGGCGAGATCCATTCAACATGTTCAATGGGTACAATGAATCCTACTTTTAGTAGCCGATCGAGTTCTGCCTTGACCTGTGCTGCATAGTTAGGATTCATTCGGTAGCTGGATTGTTTTATCGGCTTTGCTTCTGGTTTGAGCACGACCCGATGCTGATAGATGCGAGGATCGAGACCTCTCATATCACGGTAATCCCAGGCAAAAACATCAGAGAACTCACGAAGAAGTTGGATCAAATCTGCTTGAAATGCCTCGGATAATCCTTCCTTTATCTTGACAGGTCGTGGGTTTACTTAATCTTCCAGATTATAGGTGATTGATTGATCTTCGGGAACATAGAATTGCCGCGGTTTCGCCGAATCATCAGTTGACTATAAAAGTTGCTGCAAAGTGGCTCCATCCATAGCATCGTTATCATCGGCATCTGCATATATGATCACGGGCATCACCGTACAGGTTGCCGGACTCCAGTTGTCTACTACAGATTGCAAATCGACAAGTCCCCAAGGAGATCAAATCTTTGTTATTCTTCAAAAATTCTTCTTCTTCGTCTTCAAAAACTTGGTGTATGTTACTCCTGTTGGAACCGGTCGGGGTGGAAGTGGCTGTTGCTGTTGCTGCTGTTGTTGTTGTTGTTGTTGTTGTTGTCCACTCATGGTACTAGTAGTGGTACCACTGCTTTCTTCTAGGCTCTGAGGAGGTATTTCCGATCCTTCCGAGTCTGTATGGTCAGACTGCTCACCTTCCGGCTTGAAAATAGCACTCAGCCTCTTACAGATTTCCAATTCGAATAGCCTATCCTCTTCTTTGGTATCAAATGTAGGCAAACTTACCCCGAACAGTGGTGTCCGGAATGAAGATTCACCAGGACGTATCACACTGTCACTGGGAAACTGTAAATTCCCTGCAATTGGGACCGAACTGTCACCGAAATTAATCGAACTTTCCCCAACCCACGATATTCTTTCACCAGCAATGGTCTCTCTGGATAACACACCTCTATCCTCAGAGAGGGTTGAATCTTGACCAGACGGTGTCGGGTCAACTGCACACTGCGTTCCTGTAGACTCCGAAGTTACTATATCTTTTGCAGACTGTGCCGAAATTACACCAAAATATACCAGAATTGCAGTATGTTCTATCGGAATGCTATCGGAATCACTCCTACCATGCTTCGCTTCTTCAACGACTGGACTTAACCGATCTCTGCTTCTGCCTCCTAGGGGTGTCCGTAACAAATTTGGTACCACCCAAGGTTGTCGGTCTCTCCTGTACTTCGGATACGACTCGCCGGACCGAGTAACCGGCATATATCACCTTTGAAACACTTGCGTACTACTCCACATTACTGTCGATTCACAATCTATGGTCACCTTCCCATAACCAATTTGCAATACTCTATTGCCACCTTCCCACAGACGGCACCAGTGTTAAACGCGTGTTGCCGTCACAGGCGCGTTTAAACTCTTTCGGGTTCTTGGGAGTGGTAGGGGTCTGTTAATCAGAGGTCCTATTACTTAATTTTTCCCCAATTAACACCTCTACTTCGTAGTACTTTAACACTCAAAACGCTGCATAAAAATTACTATCAATCCTCTGGTTCGTTCTCTCACAGACTTACTGTTCGTACTCAGACTATTATTGGTTCTTCCACAACTTTACCGATCATGCTCAAGTTAATACTTTCTCAGTACACAGCGTCGAAACTATTCATTACCGTAATACAGACTTACGTTCTCTAACTTAAAGGAACTGTGCCCAAACACAGCTAATGTAATCAAACAGAGACAAGAAAACAGTAATACTCAGATTTCTCAACACCGCACTACGGCAACTTTGCATGATCGACATGAAAGGTGAATTTTCGGCCTAACAAATAATGCCGGAATTTCTTTACAGAATACACCAAAACGAGACATTCTCTTTCAGTGACTGAATAATTCCTTTTAGCAGGAGCGAGTCGATGACTTGCGTAATAGACAGGCCTGAACCACTTAGCGGATTGCTGCATTAAAACACTTCCAATTGCTATGTCTGAAGCATCGACGAAGACGTGGAACGGGCATTCCCAATCCGGGGTTTGCAAAATTGGTGCCTGAGTCAATAATTCTTTTAAACGATCAAAGGCAGTTTGACATTTTGGGGTCCATTCAAACTGTCATGGAGTGCTCGTCATGAGTCGATTAAGTGGTGTGGCGAGATGAGCTAACCACCATAAATGGCGACCATGCCACCGGATTTGACCTAGGAAGCGCATCACTTCTTTCGGTGCGGTAGGCACAGGTAATTCCAACACAGCTGCAACTTTATCTGGATCAACTTGTATGCCTTGTGCAGAAATAATATGGCCAAGGAGTTTACCACAAGCAACCGCAAAGACAGATTTGGTTGGGTTCAAGGAAAGTCAATATTCGCGATATTTCTTGAAACAACATCGTAAATGATACAGGTGTGCCACAATTTTACTGAATAAAGAAAAGTCATCTAGGTATACTTGCATAAAAGAGGTGAGGTAGGGAGAAAAAATTTCTTGCATACAACGCTGAAAGGTGCTAGGAGCATTTCTTAACCCAAACCACATGACCGTACAAGCAAAAACACCCCAATTCGTAATAAACGCTGTTTTCGGTATATCTTGCTCAACCATTCAGACCTGGTTATAACCACTATAACCATCCAAAAAGGAGTACATCTCGTGTCCTGCCACTCTTTCCAGCATTGTGTCGAGAAAGGGAAGAGGAAACGGGTCAATTACTATGGATGCATTCAATTTTCGGTAATCCACACAGATTCTGAGCTGCTTGTTTTTCTTCGGAACAAGTACGATCGGGGAGATCCATTCAACGTGTTCAATGGGTACAATGAATCCTACTTTTAGTAGCCGATCGAGTTCTGCCTTGACCTGTACTGCATAGTTAGGATTCATTCGCAAGCTGGATTGTTTAATCGGCTTTGCTTCTGGTTTGAGCACGACCCGATGCTGATAGATGCGAGGATCCAGACCTTTCATATCACGATAATCCCAGGCAAAAACATCAAAGAACTCACGAAAAAGTTGGATCAAATCTGCTTGAAATGCCTCGGACAATCCTTCCTTTATCTGGACAGGTTGCGAGTTTACTTCATCTCCCAAATTATAGGTAATTAACTGATCTTCGGGAACATAGAATTGCCACGGTTTCGCCGAATCGTCAGCTGACTATAAGAGTTGCTGCAAAGTGGCTCCATCCATAGCATCGTTATCATCGGCATTTGCATTTCGGATCACGGGCATCACCGTACAGGTTGCCGGACTCCAGTTGTCTACTACAGATTGCAAATCGAAAGTCCCCAAGGAGATCAAATCTTTGTTATTCTTCAAAAATTCTTCTTCTTCGTCATCGGATAAACCATCCAACATGTGGACCGGCTCTGCTACATAAGGTCTGGCATGTAGTTCACAGGATTGAATAGCATCTAGTTTGACAACATATTTACGGTGGTTGTCTTTGAAAGTTAGTTCCTGTGCTGACCAATCCTGTATAACCTTAGCCTGTTTCAACTAGGGTCGGCCGAAAAGAAGATTATAATCGAGACTGGACTCCGGTAGTTCTAGGACTACAAAGGTCATCTTAAACGTTGTACCCTGCAAAGTGATCGGGACATTCCGTACGAGTCCCACCGGATGGACTCGGGATCGGTCGGCCATTCTTACAAAAAATTAGACAGGCTTAATTTGGGTCCACCCTAACTTCTTGCAAAGGGCTGCAGTGGCTATATTTACACCGGAACCACCATCAATTAGTACTTGAGTAATTTTGTGATTCTTGTGCCATACCGTAATTAAGAGGATTGTTGGAGATAGACGTCTACGGAAGCACAAGGAAGAATACAAGGAAGAATACAAGGAAGAAGAAGAAGCTTGGAGCACAAACACACGATACTGAATGTATTACTAGAGAATGTACAAAGATAAGTAGCCCATTAGGGCAATAGGCGTATATACAAGCCGGGGGAAAAAAACCTCCTAAAGAGGGAAAAAAGTGCCCCGGTGGCCCTAGAGTGTTCACACACATCACTACCTAAATATATCAACAAAACCCCCTGGGAGTGATGCAGTGAACAAGGAGCTGGCACTCATGTATAAGGAAGTGCCAAGCTATGTGGAAATCACTCCACAAAAGGAAGTAAGCCCAAAGCTTTGCGAAAAGCTTCAAACTTCTCCCTAGGCAGAGCCTTCGTGAAAAGGTCTGCAATGTTCTCCTGCGTGGGCACATATGCCAAGCTGATCTCCCCAGCAGAGAACCTCTCCCTGACATAGTGATAATGCACCTCAATGTGCTTAGTGCGAGCATGGATCACAGGGTTCCTCGCAACTACCAATGCGCTCTGACTGTCAGTGAAGATGGTGGTGGCAGAAGACTGGCCAACACCCAAATCAGCCATAAGGTGTCTGAGCCACACACACTCAACAGTCGCTGTGAAAGCTGCCCTATACTCAGCCTCACAACTGGAAGTGGCCACAGTAGGCTGCTTCTTGCTCAACCAAGATATACATGAGCTACCAAGCATGAAGCAAAAACCACTGGTGGACACACGAGTGTCATAGCAACCAGCCCAATCTGAGTTAGAAAAAGCATGCAAATCTGGCGGTAGTGATCCCCCCTTGGGATAAAACAACCCAAGTAGCCGAGTACCACTCAAGTAGCGAAAGATGCGCTTAACCGCTTTCCAATGCGTGACTCCTGGGCAATGCATAAACCTGCTCATCTGTGAGACAACAAACTGAATATCTGGCCGAGTAATGCATAAGTAAATCAAGCATCCAACAGCCTGCTGATAGAGAACAACATCAAATGCATCTCTAGCATCATGAAGACTCAATCGTAAGCCTGTCTCCATAGGAGTGGCAATAGGCTTACAGTCTTCAAGGCCAAAACGCTGCAATAATGTGTCAATATATTTCGTTTGACACAAAGCCATTCCACCATCAACGTGCATAAACTGAATGCCCAAATAGTGATGCAAATGCCCCAAATCAGACATCTCAAATGAGGCATGCAAATCAGCCTTAAAATCAGCAATATGTGTCTCAATAGGACCAGTGAGCAACATGTCATCAACATAGACAACAATGATCAGAAGCACATCATTAGCACGTTTAACATATAAGGTGCTTTCAGTTGGACTGTTCTCAAAACCATGTGCAACCAGATAGGCATGTATCTTCTCATACCAAGCACGTGGTGTTTGCTTTAAACCATATAATGCCTTCTTTAACCTGCAAACCTGGTTTTCATGCCCTTTCTGCACAAAGCCACGGGGCTGAAAAACATACACTTCTTCATGCAAGTCACCATTCAGAAATGTTGTTTTAATGTCCAACTGATGTACATTCCAACCATGATGGGCTGCAAGTGCACAAATGCTCCGAACAGTAGTCATACGGCATGTAGGTGCAAAGGTCTCATCAAAATCAATGCCTCTTTCCTGTGCATAACCCTTTGCAACAAGCATAGCCTTATACCTATCAACTGTACCATCAGGTTTACGCTTCAGCTTGTATACCCACTTAGTGCCAATGGCCTTCTTGCCAGGAGGCAAGTCACATAAAGACCATGTACCATTCTTCATTATAGCATCATATTCAGATTGCATAGCAGCCATCCAATTTTCTGAATTTTGTGCTTCATCAAAAGAAACAGGCTCATTCTCATCACAAAGACTAGATGCAGCCATAGCATAGCAATCTGATGCAAAGGAGGCACTATGAGAGCCTGAACGAGTACGATATGACAAAGGTGCATCTAATTTGCTGTCACGCAAAGTCTGCACCAGCCATTTTGGCATAGTTTTTGCCCGCTCAATATCAGCTCTCTCATCAACAAGTGCATCATGTAAATCTGCATCAGAAATGGAATGATCTGCATCATCATATGAAACCTGCAAAGGCTGAGAAGTTGCCTCATTAGGACCAGCACTAGCTTGTCCACCTGTAAAAAGAGGCATCAAAATATCATACATGTCTTTGGAGCTAACAGATGTCTCCTTAGTACATGAAAGCAATGGCTGAATAGCATCTTCCACAAAGACAACATCACGGCTAACCAGAATGCGTTTAGTCTGTGGATGATACAGACGATAGCCTTTACTTTCAGAACTGTACCCAACAAAAATACATTTTACTGCCTTATCATCCAATTTTCTGCGATGTTGTTCAGGCACTAATGCATATGCCAAACAACCAAAAACACGCAGATGAGCAACAGATGGCTTGCGGTCATGCCAAGCCTCATATGGAGTGATAGACTGCAACGCTTTAGTGGGACACCTGTTCAGTACATATGCTGCACACATGACAGCCTCAAGCCAGAAACTATGTGGTAAAGCCTATCTTTTGACCATGCACCTCGCCATCTCCATGAGTGACCTGTTCTTTCGTTCAGCAACTCCATTCTGTTGAGGTGTATACGGCACTATACACTGGTGTTTTATCCCATGTTCAGCCAGAAATGCATTAAAATCTGAAGACATATATTCCCCCCCTCGATCAGAACGGAGGGTGCCCATTTTACATGCTGACAGATTTCAGCCAAAACCAAAAACTGTTTGAAGCACATGAACACTTCGGACTTTTCTTTGAGTGGATATACCCATGCATGCCTAGAAAAATCATCAATGAAAGTCACGAAGTAAAGGTAATTTCCAAAAGAGGGTGTCTGCATAGGACCACAGACATCACTATGTACAAGCTGCAATTTCTGTGTAGCCCGAACTGAACCATCTTTTGGAAAGGAAGAACGCTGCATTTTGCCCAAAATACAGCCTTCACAAACATGTTTTCCAGGTGCCTCAAGTTTGGGCAAAGAGGACACCATTTCAGATTTCTACAGGCGTAACAAACTAGCAAAATTCAGATGACCAAAGCATGCATGCCAAAGCTTTGCATCTGACATAGCCTGAGAATCATGAACTGCACATGCCGAATCATTCACAGATCTTTCATAGTCTATGAGCTTATACAGCCCACGACATAAAATGCCAGAAGCAATAATCACACATGGACTGTACACCTATCATCAACGAATTTCACAACCAAGCCAATCTTGGCTAATGCAGAAACTGATAACAGGTTCTTTTTGATTTCTGGCACAAATAAAGCATCTGACAAAGTGAAAGAACTACCATCAGCAGTAGTCAGAATGATCTTACCAACTCCCATAACAGGATAAGAGGAGTTATTGGCGCATGTGACAGTATTCCCTGTAGGGGCAGGCTCGAGTGAAGAGAAGAAACTGCGCTGTGAGGTAATATGTTTGGTCGCCCCACTGTCAAAGTACCAAACATCTGAGTCTACTGCAAACATGCACTGATCATGAGAAGATGGGTCAAAACTGCAGACAGTAGTAAACGCCCATTCTTCTTCCTTCACAAGATTTGCAGACTCTGTTTTTGGTGTAGAGGCCTCTGCAACAACCATTCCAGCCTCTTTCTTCTTTGCCTCTTTAGCAGCCAGTTTTGGACAGTTCTTTATAATATGATCATTTCCTTTACAGTACTTGCAGAACAATTTTTGCTTTTTTTATTTCTTCTCATCTTTATCCTGGTTCTTCGATTGTGCAGCATTTGCAGATTTCTGCTTACTAGTAGAAGAGCTCCATTTTCCTTTGCCCTTCTGACTAGCCAGGAAAGCTTGATCTGCAACACACATAATGGATCTGTTCTGCATGGACTGATCTTCCTGCAACAGAACAAAGACTAATTCCTCAAATGACAAGGCATTCGGATTGCCTTTCATCATCAACCAAAGAGTAGAGGCAAAACTCTGATATGAATCAGGAAGACCATTCAGAACGGTCTGCACAAGTGAGCTATCTGGTATAACCTCATCAGCAGAAATCAATTGTTCCTTCAGGTCTTTGATCTTTGTAAGAAAACTGTCCATAGAATGACCTTCATTCATGTGCTCACTCTCTAACTGTTTTCGGAGGTAAGCAACACGAGCCTCATTCCTAGCCTGGTACAAAGTGGTAAGTGTATCCCAAGCATCCTTTGTTGTTCTGCAAGAGAGAATGTGAGGAATAATGGCACGTTTGACAGACAAAGCTATCAATGCATGTGCCTGGGCATCTCTGCCATCCCAACGAATCTGCTTTGCAGTAGGTGCAACAGAAACAGCAGCACGAACAGGAATTTGCGGAATATCATCTTCGACACCATCTTCATCAGCTCCAACACCTGTATTTGCAGTACTTGTCGTTACAGGTGTAACATGACGTCTTTCAACACCCTGCACAATGTTCCACAATCCTTTTGCAACCAGTACATGTCGCATCATATAAGCCCATAATGGGTAGTTGGTACCATCCAACTTATCCTCAACAGCCGACATACGGAATACATCACTGCTTTCAGCCATGGCCGGTGACTAAAATACCTTGATGCAGAAAATTGAATATATCTCAAAAAGTTGAACGAAACTGCCCAGACAAGTTCTGCTAGACTTGTAGCAGACTTCGAGACGCTTAAACTGGCGAACAGAAACTGGTATATACCTTTGGCACAAAAGGACGAAATAGCCTGCACAAGCACTACGATAGTGCGTTCGGAGGCCGAAACGAGCTCAGATCGCAATTTCGGCACCACAGAGCGAAGCCGTTTTGATCTCGAAAACACCCTGAGTATGCTCACCAAATTTCATGCGAATCTGAGACTGCAAACGGAGGAGTGTCGACGGTGCCCTAGAAGAAGCGACGACCTGCTCTGATACCAATTGTTGGAGATAGACGTCTGCGGAAGCACACGAACAGCACAAGGAAGAAGAAGAAGCTTGGAGCACAAACACACAATACTGAATGTATTACTAGAGAATGTACAAAGATAAGTAGCCCATTAGGGCAATAGGCGTATATACAAGCCGGGGGAAAAAAACCTCCTAAAGAGGGAAAAAAGTGCCCCGGCGGTCCTAGAGTGTTCACACACATCACTACCTAAATATATCAACAGGGACCGCATGATCCACCCTAGAGTCAGCTTCGGGTTGGATTGTGGGAGTTTCCGGATCGTCACCTGGAAATCCACCGAAGTTGGTGTATGTTACTCTTGTTGGAACCGGTCGGAGTGGAAGTGGCTGTTGCTGTTGCTGTTGTTGTTGTTGTTGTTGTTGTTGTTGTTGTTGTTGTTGTTGTTGTCCACTCATGGTACTAGTAGTGGTACCACTGCTTTCTCTTGGGTTCTGAGGAGGTGTTTCCGGTCCTTCGGAGTCTGTATGGTCAAACTGCTCACCTTCCGGCTTGAAAATAGCACTCAGCCTCTTACGGATTTCCAATTCGAATAGCCTATCCTCTTCTTTGGTATCAAACGTAGGCAAACTTACCCCGAACAGTGGTGTCTGGAATGAAGATTCACCAGGAAGTATCACACTGTCACCGGGAAACTGTAAATTCCCTGCAACTGGGACCGAACTGTCACCGGAATTAATCAAACTTTCCCCAACCCAGGATATTCTTTCACCAGCAATGGTCTCTCTGGATAACACACCTCTATCCTCAGAGAGGGTTGAATCTTGACCAGACGGTGTCGGGTCAACTGCACACTGCGTTCCTGTAGACTCTGAAGTTATTGTATCTTCTGCAGACTGTGCCGAAATTACACCGAAATATACCGGAATTGCAGTATGCTCTACCGGAATGCTATCGGAATCACTGCTACCATGCTTCGCTTCTTCGACGATTGGACTTGACCGATCTGTGCTTCTGCCTCCTAGGGGTATCCGTAACAAATTTGGTACTACCCAAGGCTGTCGGTCTCTCTTGTACTTCGGATACGACTTGCCGTACCGAGTAACCGGCATATATCACCTTTGAAACACTTGCGTACTACTCTACCTTACTGTCGATTCACAATCTATGATTACCTTCCCATAACCAATTTGCAACACTCTATTGCCACCTTTCCACAGAAGGCACCGGTGTTAAACGCGCGTTGCCGTCACAGGCGCGTTTAAACTCTTTCGGGTTCTTGGGAGTGGTAGGGGTCTGTTAATCAGAGGCCCTATTACTTAATTTTTTCCCAATTAACACCTCTACTTCGTAGTACTTTAACACTCAAAACTCTGCATACAAATTACTATCAATCCTCTGGTTCGTTCTCTCACAGACTTACTGTTCGTACTCAGACTATTATTGCTTCTTCCACAACTTTACCGATCATGCTCAAGTTAATACTTTCTCAGTACACAGCGTTGAAACTATTCATTACCGTAATACAGACTTATGTTCTCTAACTTAAAGGAATTGTGCCCAAACACAGCTAATGTAATCAAACAAAGACAAGAAAACAGTAATACTCAGATTTCTCAACACCGCATTACGGCAACTTTGCATGATCGACATGAAAGGTGAATTTTCGGCCTAACAAATAATGCTGGAATTTCCTTACAGAATACACCAAACCGAGATATTCTCTTTTAGTGACTGAATAATTCCTTTCAGCAGGAGCGAGTCGATGACTTGCGTAATAGACAGGCCTGAACCACTTAGCAGATTGCTGCATTAAAACACTTCCAATTGCTATGTCTGAAGCATCGATGAAGACGTGGAACGGGCATTCCCAATCCGGGGTTTGCAAAATTGGTGCCTGAGTCAATAATTCTTTTAAACGATCAAAGGCAGTTTGACATTCTGGGGTCCATTCAAACTGTCGTGGAGTGCTTGTCATGAGTCGATTAAGTGGTGTGGCGAGATGAGCTAACCATCATAAATGGCGACCATGCCACCCGATTTGACCTAGGAAGCCCATCACTTCTTTCGGTGCGGTAGGCACATGTGCTTCCAACACAACTGCAAATTTATCTGGATCAACTTGTATGCCTTGTGCAGAAATAATATGGCTAAGGAGTTTACCACAAGAAACCGCAAAGATAGATTTGGTTGGGTTCAAGCAAAGTCGATATTCGTGGCATTTCTCGAAACAACACCGTAAATGATACAGGTGTGCCACAATTTTACCGAATAAAGAAAAGTAATCTAGGTATACTTGCATAAAAGAGGTGAGGTAAGGAGAAAACATTTCTTGCATACAACCCTGAAAGGTGCTAGGAGCATTTCTTAACCCAAACCACATGACCGTACAAGCAAAAACACCCCAATTCGTAATAAACGCTGTTTTCGATATATCTTGCTCAGCCATTCAAACCTGGTTATAACCACTGTAACCATCCAAAAAGGAGTACATCTCGTGTCCTGCCACTCTTTCATGCATTGTGTCGAGAAAGGGAAGAGGAAACGGGTCAGTTACTGTGGATGCATTCAATTTCTGGTAATCCACACAGATTCTGAGCTGCTTGTTTTTCTTCGGAACAATTACGATTGGCGAGATCCATTCAACGTGTTCAATGGGTACAATGAATCCTACTTTTAGTAGCCGATCGAGTTCTGCCTTGACCTGTGCTGCATAGTTAGGATTCATTCGGTAGCTTGATTGTTTAATCGGCTTTGCTTCTAGTTTGAGCACGACCCGATGCTGATAGATGCGAGGATCCAGACCTTTCATATCAGGATAATCCCAGGCAAAAACATCAGATAACTCACGAAGAAGTTGGATCAAATCTGCTTGAAATGCCTCGGACAATCCTTCCTTTATCTTGACAGGTCGCGAGTTTACTTCATCTCCCAAATTATAGGTGATTAACTGATCTTCCAGAATATAGAATTGCCGCGGTTTCGCCGAATCGTCAGCTGACTGTAAAAGTTGCTGCAAAGTGGCTCCATCCATAGGATCGTTATCATCAGCATCTGCATTTCCGATCACGGGCATCACCGTACAGGTTGCCGGACTCTAGTTGTCTGCTACAGATTGCAAATCGACAGTCCCCAAGGAGATCAAATCTTTGTTATTCTTCAAAAATTCTTCTTCTTCGTCATCGGATAAACCATTCAACATGTGGACCGGCTCTGCTACATAAGGTGTGGCATGTAGTTCACAGGGTTGAATAGCATCCAGTTTGACAACATATTTACCGTGGTTGTCTTTGAAAGTTAGTTCCTGCGCTGACCAATCCTGTATAACCTTAGCCTGTTTCAACTAGGGTCGGCCGAAAAGAAGATTATAATCGAGACTGGACTCCGGTAGTTCTAGGACTACAAAGCTCATCTTAAACGTTGTACCCTGCAAAGTGATCGGGACATTCCATACGAGCCCCACCGGATGGACTCGGGATTGGTCGACCATTCTTACAAAAAATTAGACAGGCTTAATTTGGGTCCACCCTAACTTCTTGCAAAGGGCTGCAGTGGCTATATTTACACCGGAACCACCATCAATTAGTACTTGAGTAATTTTATGATTCTTGTGCCATACCGTAATTAAGGGGACCGCATGATCCACCGTAGAGTCAGCTTCCGGTTGGATTGTGGCAGTTACCGGAGTACTGGGAGATCCAGGACTAAGCTGTTGCTGGAATTGTTGTCGAACTCCTGGCACCAAGGCAAGTAGCTGTCCCAAGGGAAGTGTAATTGAGGCCTTAGAGAGAATATCCCATACCCGATCTATTGGAATTGCACTCTTCACTGGTTCCAATGATGATTCTCCTGTGACTGGAGTACAATCTTGTTCCTGCGCTCCTACCTTTGGCAATGGAACCTGTGTCACCAGAACTGGATCAGGGAACACCGTAGGCTCTTTGGTGGTCCATTGGCTAGCCTTGTTATACATTCTTTGCTGTTCACGGATGCCACGTTCAAACATCTCCGATGCTGGTTGCAACTGCTTACCAGATCTTGTTTGAATCACTGCTGCTTGAGTTTCCACTGGTGAAATATAGACCATATTGATCATTGTGTTTTGACGCTCTTTCTTTCTTTGATCGTATTCGGCTGCATCCTTACAGAATCTTCGGATGTGACCAAGTTCACCAAAAAAGTGACATCGAGGTGGTGGCAGAGAAGTATTTTCCGCTGATGTACTGGCCTGCTATCAATTTGTATTGAAGTTGGTATTCCGCTGTCCCCGATAATTTTGGTATCCTTGCTGTTGATTGTTTCGCATCTACGGTGGCACGTAGTGAGTGGCTGGCTGCCCTGGTTCTTGTATAATGGCATTTACAGTTGCATGTCCCTGCGCTTTGGCGTTATACGCACAATTTTTGGTGAAATGTCCGGTGGTATTGCAAATAGCACAATACATCTGATTAAGGGCACAGGTAGCACTGGTATGCCCTGGATTTTTACATTTAGTGCAGTACATCTGTTTAGCCGGATTCTCTACAACGTTTCTACTAGCTTTTAGCCACTCCAAGTCTTCAGTGAATCCTCCAACCTTATGTTCTAGTTGCAAGGCCATTCCTATGATAGCATCCAGTGTCATAGCACCCACACAGCGGATGATCATGATTTGTTTAAGCTGTGGGGTCAAACCATTAATGAACCACTGGGTTATGACATCATCCGATAAATTAGCATGTGCCGGAGGCAATTGTCTTAAATGAGTTCTAAATAATGTGGCATATTCCTGCACAGTCTGATGCGGCTTCTGTCTATTGTTCTGCAAGTAATCGAAAATTTCGGCAGGGTTCTTCTTCAACCGGAACCTCTGCAAAAACGCATCCCTTACCGCTTCATAGGTGCCGAAATGGTTGATATCATACTTTGTTAACCATCTGGCTGCTTCATTGACTAATGTAGACTGGAATACGATGGCCTGGTACGCCGAATCAGGTGGATGGTTTAGCACTGCATAACTTATTTCAAAGGTGCGTACATGGGCATCAGGATCATCACCTGGAAATCCACCGAACTTGGTGTATGTTACTCCTGTTGGAACCGGTCGGGGTGGAAGTGGCTGTTGTTGTTGCTGTTGTTGTTGTTGTTGCTGTTGTTGTTGTTGTCTACTCATGGTACTAGTAGTGGTATCCTGCTTTCTCCTGGGTTCTGAGGAGGTGTTTCCGGTCCTTCGAAGTCTGTATGGTCAGACTGCTCACCTTCCGGCCTCCTGGTCGTTTCCGAAGCGTCCTTTCATTAGATTATAAATAATTACAACTCTTCGCAATGACCTTTCGGTTCGTGCGGAATACGAAAAGTAGAGAATTACAAATGCCAATCCGGCAGCTTACAGCCTCGAGCATAGCTTGAGGTAGTTCCACCATTTTTATGCACATTTTTGTCCATTCAATCTCTAAATCTGCTCTAGGGTAGCTCTTGTCTAGGTTTGCAGGTGTTGGCCCTTCTTGAAGTCGAGCGTGGTATGCCTTGAACATCATGTCCAAGTGTTATGGGGTTGAATCTGTAAGAACAAACCTTGGTTGTGGTCTGTTTAGAATGGTTGGTGGGTGGGGGTGAGGTTGTGTGGATGGAGTTTCGACATGCGAGGAGCTTTGAGAGGCAATATCTTCTATTTTTGTTTTTGCTTCTTTCAGGCTTTCTTCTAGTTCAGATAACTTTTTTGTCCACTTACGATTGGCTTTCTCCCTAGTATCCTTCCATGTTCTTGTTTTTCTCTTACTAGGATCTCCTGATTCACTTGGCTCTGATTGCTCAGCTAGTTTAGCTTTTTGTAAGGCTTGTGCCCTCGTAACTGCATGTATAGGAGCCACATTATCGCTACTAGAACTTGAATCCCCTACTAAGCCTACTACATTAACTGGTGTAACCTTTGATGCACTAGAGGGATGTCCGGGACAATCTCTTAGGGGCTGGTCTTTGCCACACTCAAGACAAACGACCTATATTGTGATGTTCTGCCCTTGTGTCGGAGCTAGTGGTTGGGGTGGTTGTTGTCCTGGTATAGGTTGAGGGTGGCTATATCCTCCATGTTCATATGGTCTAGTTGCTCCTTATGGTATTGGGCATGGGTTATACCTAGGAGCTTCTCTATCTTGTTCTCTAGGAGGGTACCCGTATGGTCTACATTGGGGTGGTACAAATGGTCGTGGCTATCTATTCATTGGATAGTCTTCAGTGTTGTAGTTGATGTACTTTTGCTCACTATAACAGTACATGTTAGGCTCTTGAGTTGATTGTCTATTGTAGGGAGGAATTCTGGTAGTTCCTTTGTCCTTGTACCCCTAATTTCTTGGCCACTAATGCTGCCACTTCCTCCACATAACTCGAACTAGAAGTCTCATTGCTCTTTGTATCCTCTGTTTTGGTAGGATCTTGTGTGATTTTGAGATCCTCAGCTAAGTTGTCTTCCAAATCTATGCACTCTTGAAGACACTCACTCAGAGTTTGCATCCGTTTTACATATACTAAGATTCTCAATGTTCCATTCGTTAGACCTTCTAAAAATAGGGATATCATTTTCTGCTGAGAAGTTCTCTCTGTCACAGGACATCGGTCTACATATTGACTAAATCTTCGTGCTGCATTTTTTACTGTCTCATTAGGAGCTTGCTTGAAACTGTGTAGTAAGGATGATGAATTGTGCTTGATCCCTCGCTTAGTGAATTCCCAAATAAATCCTTGGAAGAATTGTTCGATATTGCCAAAGGAATTTGGATCCAAGGATTGAAACCAAGCTAAGGCTATTCCCATGAGGGTTAGCCCAAAGGATTCATATCCACTTGCTCCGCACGCAATACCTGCTTGAATTCTGCAATGTGGTCATATGGCTCTCCTGTGCCATCGTAACGATTTCGCATACATTTGGCCAATTGGATGGGTCTCAGTCTTCTGCCAGGCTCTAGGGATTGCATTATGATGGGAAAAGCGGGTTTTACTGGGTGTATTCCAGCTCCTACACCTTGGGGTGATTCTGGCCTAAGGGTGGTTCTATTCAGACTTCCCATTCCTTGGCTAGTTTGGTTGTGGGGATTAATTCCTGACATGGTGAATTGTTCTGGTGGTCTGTTGGGCATACTACCTTTGCTCCTTTGTCCTAACATCGCATTTTTTGTTCTTTGCAAGGTCTGGAATGGGTTTTGCGAGGAGGTTGTCTGATCTTGAGCTAACTCTCCTCGTTCATTAATCTGATCAGGGTTTTTGATTACTACATATATATGACCCATCTTGTCCATATAAACTCCACCTTCATACTTGACAGCTGGTCTTGGAACTATTTCAATTTCTGTCGTGTTTATCATTCTTGCTATTGACCTATGTAGACCGTCAAGGTAGATGGGTATTCCTTGCAAGTTAGTGGATATGTATTGAAGAGACATCCTATATTCCCCTTCCACTGTAGACATAAGACCTTCCCTAGGTACGGATCTATGCATGTCTTCAGAAGCCAAGAGTCTCTCCCAATTAAATGACATTTTTGACTCACTTGTCTATGAACCATCCATGGTTGGTTATTCATCCTTGGTTTAATTTATTTCCAACCAATTTTACTTGGTTCCTAAAGGGCTCTTGGAAATCTTGTTACCTTGGACAATCAATTATGTTGGAGTGGATCCATGTAGATAATCAATCTTTCCCTTGATTTCTCAAGCAACTCGAAGGAAGGACTAAATCAAAATATCCTTTTAGCCAAATTCCAATAAAGTCTTGGAGTGACCTATAAATTTCGTGGGTTAAGAAAAACCTCTTTTGTAGAGTCAAGGAGCTTTTTCCACTCTGTTTGGAAAAATTCCTTAGTCTTTCTAAAATCCTTTCAAAGGATTCTCTCACATCTTAAACGTTTCAATTTCAAAATATTATTGATGTCTTCTCTGCATATGTTCTGAACTTTATAAGGAATTTTATCAATATTTCTCTTAAATACTTCTTGAGGCTTGAACCTATTCTTGTGTTTTGTCTAATGATCAGTTCATTGATTATCATGCTTATCCTTTGGACATTCTGAACCTTGAATTAAACTAGACCGTCCTTAAGCTTCTTTGGCCTTAATTACTCCTTTGATTCTTGTGAAGTTTTCACCTTATTGGCATAAGATCTTGCCATTTGGGATCAGATTTGAACTCCATTTTTATTCCCATTGGTTTGAAAATAAAACAGTTCTTCGTGATGCATTCAAATGAAGGATCATATTCGTCGTAGCCATGGAACAATAATTACCCAAATGGAGTCAGTCTCTATTGTCTGATGCTAGTGGATTCTTTTGTTTGTTCATTGAAATAAATCCCAACTTTCATGGCCCTTTCTATTTTCTATATTTACTTGAGCTCTTTTAATCATAGTCTCCAATTATCTCCAATTTTTGGTGCCACCTAAGAGCAAGGACTAAAGTGATACCACTTTCATTCCACATCCACTAGTTTCCTTGAACTAGCTTCATTTCGATCGCCCCTTTTGGAAAATACATTTGAATGGTGTGGATTTCTTGATAAAAAATGATTAGGCTTTTGATTAGGTTCACTACTTGGACTTGGGATACTCTAACTATAGCTCTTTTGAGCTAACTCTTTTTCCTTGAAGGGTTTTGTAAACATGTATTATATTTAGACATTTCTTTGTGCCTTTGAAAGTTTTCATCCATGAAAACTAGCATCGATAAAAACTTGAATTGGATGACCAAAAAATTTTCACCCTTCTTGGATTGAAGTGTGTTTCGTGTTTATTCAAGACCATTATAACTAGATCTTGATCCTTCAATCCTTATATACCAAGGGAAAATAGAATGGAATTCCACGGAATATAATCTTATGCACCATCTAAAAAGAACTAGTGGATGGTATTCTAGAAAATCTTCTTTGCTTGTAAACCCATGGATTTCTTTTCGAGATCTAAGTTGGAAGCACTTAGTATAAGCCTTCCAACACTTGGAATTCTGAATTTATGACCACGATGACACTTAATGTTTGAAATAATTAATTCCAACTTTGGAAAACAACTTGATAAACTTATTTCCAAAACCATAACTTCATCATTTGTTTAGGATGACTTTGTTATCACCAAGTGTTTCCATCCTTATAGGTTAAAAAGAATTGGGTTCATCTTCATTCGCATTTCGGAGGAAGAAGTTTTCAAGGCTCCTTCCTCAACCAAACTCAAATTTTTGCCTTGGTTTTGTTTAAGGAACGAGCAATGGGAACCTAAACATGGTTCTCATTGTCTTCTAAGAGTGTCTCTTTAGAGGACGTTTTCTAAAAACTTGACTCTTGATCAACTAGAATCCTTAATGGAATCGATTATTTACCACTAGTTCTTATATTATAGGTCTTATTTGTACAATAATTAGGATAGGTTCTTGCAAGGAAGCTAGCTAAAGATTAACTTGTAATCTAGGCATTGATGTTGGATCATGTTTATTTCTTTTCATCCACCTCATTTACACTTATCTTATCTAACACCATAATATCATACCTTGGATTGGTTTCCGTTGTCTACCATAAATGGAATCCCTTGAAATATACCAATCTAACATATTGAAAAGAGTTCTTTTTGTTTGGAAATTTCCAAAGAAATATACTCTTTTAGACCAAGCATTAGCTATCCTTGAATATTGTATCCCACTCTTTGTGGATGTCATAACTATGGGGATACTATACTTGAGTTTGTTTCTTTCTAGAGCTTTGGAAAGAGACCATTGAAAACCTAAATCATTCCATTAGGTGATTGTTTTATGACTTAAATCAATTATAATATTAAAGAGGAAACATTAATCTTTAGCCTTCACTATGCTCATGCTTTATCTTTCTCAAAATACCATAATCCATTAGCTATCAATTATCCTTTTATTTGTGCATTTTAAATGATATATACAAGGTAAATAATCAAAGCATGCTCATTTGGATGCAAGTGAAATACAAACCTTCCAGGTTATATACTTTACATGTGTTAAGCCATATCTGTACATTTCAATCTATGAATTTACCATAAAGAGGCATTCAAGAAGATGGGTCCTTTCCATGCATTGTTGATATATTTAGTTAGTGATGTGTGTGAATGCATTGTTGATATATTTAGGTAGTGATGTGTGTGAACACACTAGGATTGTCAGGGGACTTTTTTCTGTCTTTAGGAGGTTTTTCCCCTCAGCTTGTATGTACACCTATTACCCTAATGGGCTACTTACCTTTGTACATTCTCTTGGTAATACATTCAGTATTTTGTGTTGTGCTCCAAGTTTCTTCTTCTTCCTTGTGTTATTCCTATGCTTCCGCAGACCTCAAACTCCAACAATTGGTATCAGTGCAGGTCATCGCTTCATCTAAGGCATCATCGACATCCCTCCGGTCATAGTCTTGGAATCGCATGAAAATTGGTGAGCATACTCACGGTGATTGGAAGTTTAAAACAAGTTTGTTATGTGGTGGCGAAATTGCGATCTATGCTCGTTTCGGCCTCCGAATGCACTATCTCATTGCTTGTGTAGGCAATTTTGTCTTTTTGTCCCAAAGACATATACAGGTTTTGGTTCACCAATATAAGCATCTCGAAGTCTGCTACATGTTTAGCAAAACTCAACAGGGTAGTCTGCTCAACTTTTTGAGATACAATCATTTTTCTGCATGAGGGTATTTTCGTCAACGGCCATGGCTGAAAGAAGTGATGTATTTCGTATGTTGGCTGTTGAGGATAAGTTGGACGGTACCAATTACCCATTATGGGCTTATATGATGCGTCATGTATTGGTTGCAAAACGACTATGGAATATTGTGTATGGTGTTGGAAAACATCCTATTACACCTACAAACAAAGTTGTTGAAGGTGATGCAAACGGCATTGAAGATGGTGATATTCTTCAGATTCCTATTCATGCTGCGGTTCCTACTGCACCTACTGTAGAGAAAATTTGTTGGGATGAGAAAGATGCTTAGGCACATGCATTGATAGCCTTGTCTGTCAACCATGCCATTATTCCTCACATTCGCTCTTGCAGAACAGCTAAGGATGCTTGGGATACACTTACCACTTTATAGCAGGCAAGGAATGAGGCTCGTGTTGCTTACCTCCGAAAATAGTTGGAGAGTAAGCACATGAATGAAGGAGATTCCATGGACAATTTTCTGACAACAATCAAAGATTTGAAGGAACAGTTGATTTCTGCTGATGAAGTCTTGCCTGACAGTTCACTTGTACACACTGTCCTGAATGGTCTTACCAATTCATATGAGAGTTTTACTTCTACGCTTCATTTGATGATGAAAGGCAATCCATATGCCTTAACATTTGAGGAGTTAATCTCTATTTTGTTGCAGGAAGATCAATCTAGGCGAAACAGGTCCATAATGTGTGTTGCAGATCAAGCTTTCCTAGCTAGTTAGAAGGGAAAAGGTAAATGGAGCTCTTCTACTAGTAAGCAAAAATCTGCTAATTTTGCACAATCAAAGCAGAATGACAAAGACGAGAAGAAAAGAAAAAAGTAGAAATTGTTTTTGAAGTACTATAAAGGAAATGATCATGTCATAAAGAGTTGTCCAAAATTGTTTGCTAAAGAGGTAAGGAAGAAAGAGGCTGGAATGGTTGTTGCCGAGGCCTCTACACCCAAAATAGAGTCTGCTAATCTTGTACAGAATGAAGAATGGGCATTTACCACTGTTTGCAGTTATTGCCCATCTTCTCATGGACAATGTATGTCTGCAGTGGACTCACATGTTTGGTACTTTGATAGTGGTGCAACCAAACATATTACCTCGTAGTGCAGTTTCTTCACTTCGCTCAAGCCTACCCCTACTGGGAATACTATCACATGCACCAACAAATCCTCTTATCCTATCATGGCAGTTGGTAAGATCATTCTGACTACTACTGATGGTAGTTCTTTTACATCCTCGGATGCTTTATTTGTGCCACAGATCAAGAAGAATCTGTTATCAGTTTCAGCTTTAGCCAAGATTGTGTTGGTTGTGAAATCTGTTGATGATAGATGTACAATTCATGATTTGTCAAATGGCGATGTCATTGTGCTTCTGGCATTTTATGTCATGGGTTGTATAAGCTCGTAGACTATGAAAAATCTATGAATGATTAAGCATGTGCAGTACCTGATTCTCAGATTTTGTCAGTTGCAAAGCTTTGACATGCATGCTTTGGTCATCTAAATTTTGCTAGTTTGCTACCCCTGCAGAAATCTAAAATGGTATCCTCTATGTCCAAACTTGAGGCACATGTTAAACATGTTTGTGAAGGCTATATTTTGGGCAAAATTTAGCATTCCTCATTCCCAAAAGATGGTTCACTTCGAGCTACTTAGAAATTGGAGCTTGTTCATAGTGATGTTTGTGGTTCCATATAGACACCCTCTTTTGAAAACTATGTTTACTTCATGACTTTCATAGATAATTTTTCTAGGCATGCATGGGTATATCCTTTGAAAGAAAAGTCCAAAGTGTTTATGTGCTTCAAACAGTTTCTGGTCTTGGCTGAAAATCTATGAGTATGTAAAATGGGCACCCTCTGTTCTGAACGGGGGGGGGGGGGGTATATGTCTTTTGATTTTAATGCATTTTTGGCCAAACGTGGGATAAAACATCAGAGGATAGTGCCATATACACATCAACAAAATGGAGTTTTTGAATGAAAGAACAGGTCAGATGGAAAGGTGTATGGTCAAGAGCTAGGCTTTACCACATAGTTTGTGGCTTGAGGCTATTATGTGTATAGCATATGTACTCAACACGTGTCCCACTAAAGCATTGCAGTCTATCACTCCATATGAGGCTTGGCATGGCCGTAAGCCATCTCTTGCTCACTTGTGTGTTTTTGCTTGTTTAGCATATGCATTAGTGCCTAGACAACAATGCAAGAAATTGGATGATAAAGCAATGAAATGTATTTTTGCTGGTACAGTTCTAAAAGCAAAGGCTATCTTCTATGTCGTCCATAGACTAAATGCATTTTGGTTAGTCGTGATGTTTTTTTTGTGGAAGATACTATTCAGCCATTACTTTCATGTAATAAGGAGACATCAGTTAGCTCCAAAGACATGTATGACCCTTTGTCGCCTCTTTTTATAGGTGGACAGTCTAGTGCTGGTCCTAATGAGGCAACTTCTCAACCTCTACATGTTTCGTGTGATGATGCTGTCGGGCGTGAAAGCGATGGTCGGTGGATCAAGCCAACCGCCGATAATACGGCGCACGCCGGGTGCTTAGAGCAACTCAGGTACGGTGAACACTCCCAATATTATTAGTCAAGGAATTGCAGTGAAAACTTCAAGAAATAATTAGTCGTTCAATAAATTCATATAAATTAGACATAATCAGTGATCCTGTAATAAATTTAGTATAACATTCACATCATGCAGGTAGAAAAGTGGTGTGGGGAGCTCAGTTGAATTCGAAGCAATATAAATTCGTTTATATGTGAGCACTATTCGATTTTATTGGAGTAAACTCAAGTCATTATCAGATGATACAATCAAATACAAATTCACGAAGCTCTCTAGCTCTCGAAAGGAAACTCTCTTAGTGATATGGAAAAAACTCAAGTCAATGATACACTTTTCCCACGAAAAAAAAACTTTTATTCTCAGTTTAAAGGTAATTTGCTCGAAGCTACTTGTATTCGTCTAAAATCAGCATGAGAATCAATTGATTAGTGTTTAAATCCAATTTTCTTTCTGTTAGTATACCGAGAGCAATTCCATATATAACTAAGCAATTAAGACAACAATGTTTAATCAATTTCCTACATTTCCTTTCGTACTTTAGATCTTGCCAACACTCGGATCCTCTGCCACTAGCCCAGCAGCTGACTTCAAATTTCATACACGATCAAAAGTCAACTTATCTATTAGTCTTCAACATAAAAGATATCTACAAGAACGATTCAACTAATCATGTAACAAAACAAGTTTAGCGCCTGTGCAAGCCATAAGTGCAGCAAAATGAGGCACTGCATTAATCAACTGGAAGTAGCAACAGCTGTGATGCTGATCGACCCTAAGCTTCCCCGTCGGTAACACACAATTCCTAAGCTAAGAAGACTTGAAGTCTCTTCCCCCCAGTGCTGATACAAGAAGCCCCCTTTTTAAACAAATATATAAAACAGACGTTAAAAGAAGTGAGAGATCATAAATCAACGTTGTCTTTTAGAAGCGAAGATTCTCTTCCGTAAGATAATTGCACAAACTGCAAATTGTCAAAGCTAATATGGGTTTGACATATAATGGTCTGTAATTTCTCCGAGAGGATGCTTCTCAGTTACTTAGGAACCGAGATAAAAGATTTTACCTGACAATTCGCTATAATACCTTGACATAAAGCCTTACAGTCTCTCTTATGTGCATGGGTACAGATCAGATCGTGCCTCGATGCATGGTCATGTAATGTGACCCTATGACATGCATACTTTGAGTGCATTTTCAAAAATTATGGTGCATAAGGGATAAGAGCTTTTGATGAAGAGGTTTTTATCTCCTTGACTTGGACTTTTCTTGTAGATTTCATAATGCATTTTACAATCAAGATTGGTTCAAATGGACGTGCACCTAAGGAAAAAGCTCAACATGTGTTTTTACATAGTTTGATGCGTACTTTAAATGCAAGATTAAAAAAAATGGTGCAAAAATTGGAAGTAAAAGGTTATTCATGATCTATTCTTGAAGAAAACCTTGGTTTGCCAATAACTCCCATTCTTCATCCTAAACCTGAAAAATAATTCATCTTGAAAAAACTTGTGAGAAACATAATTATTAGCAGACTTATACCAAATCTAGCAGTCCAAGATAAAACTTTTCGATATCTATTTTAATGGAGTATTCTAATTACTTCTTTTTAAAAGATTTATAAGGTATTGATGACCTTTGCATATTTTGTTCAGTTTGTTTAATAATTTTCTCAATCATCTTCTTTTGTTCTTTGTTTATATTCTTCTCTTTATCAAGTTCTTTAGGTTTATTCTCACTAGTTTCTTGATTCTTAATCTCATATCCCAATTTAGTTTTCCATTTATTCACTTTATTTTTATCAAATAATGTATCATTCTCTAAGAGTTCTAGATCACAGGTGATATAATAGTTATCATCTTTCTTCGTCATTAGTATTACTTGCTCATCTTTTTGCTCATTCGTATCTATTTTTTTATGTTCATTTCGCTCAAGTTTTTGGTTTTCCCAAGATTTTGATTCATCAACTGTTTTGTCTTGATTATTCATCGATATCTTAATTTCTTGATTAATAATTTTATCATTTGTATGTTTCCTTGATCGCCATTGATATGTTTGTATCATTCTTAGTTTTCTTGGTTTTGATTCTGTTTGTTCAAAAAGTTTTTTCATTCCCCCTCGACCTAGATTTAATTTTAAAGGCGATAGATCCTAATAATTACAAATTTTCCTCTCATTTCAACCACTAGTTTGTGTTTTCGTGCATCTTCATATGACCTGCAATTCCAAAATGCATGGCCATATTGATCGCACCAAAAACACTGCAAAGGTCTCATTCGAATCCTATTTGATGTTCTTAATGAATCTCTACAGCTAGATTTTCTAAAATCATGAGCATGTGATATAGGTGAAGGATGCATAGACAAACTTTGGCTCATTCCTTCCTTTTCATGCTCACATTTAGCTAGCTCTAAATCTTGTATTCGTTTAGATAATATTTCATACTTCTGGTTCATTTCTTGAAACTCAGCATTCATTTCCTCTTTCCAAAAAATCATATCAGGGAACATAGAAGGGAAAAAGTGTAGGCAACACATAATGCTTGGCTCAAGGAAATCTAGGAGAATAAAGTTAAAGAGGCAACTACCTATAGAAATAGGATTACAACTTTAGAAATAATTGAAACAAAAAGCATTGCCAATAGCTCTAAACTATACTAAGGAGAGAACTTTAGCAGACCCTAAAAAACCATGTTTCAACTCATAAAAAGAAAGAAATCCAAAGATTTTATTCCTTAGCTACACTTGAATAGTAGAACTGCTTCTACTGAACGGGATAAAAGGCAACTAATCCAAAGTCTTTTGAGGACCTCTACGCTAGCCCTTCTACTGACAACAAATCAAAATGTCAAAGAGAGTGCTCGAATTGCAAACTTAAGAATTTAAAAAATAAATAATGACTTGAAGGCCCAATTTGACCACCCTCTCGAACTCAACAAGATCATTTGTGCTATTCGTTTCCTAAAAAAAAGGTAAAAATCTTGGTCTTAATAGTATGCTAGCTGAATTCTTTTAGGCATTCTCCTCCAAGGTTGCTCCATTGATCCTAGATATTTGTAATGAATCGATCAATCTTGATGATCTACCCATATTTTTAATCAAGGAGTGGTCAAACTCGTTTTCAAAAAAGGAGATAGACATTGGTTAAGAAATTATCATCCCATCACCTGCCTGAACAGTGTCTACAAGATCATTGTTAAAGCATTGGCTAATAGAATTAGCCCCCATATGCATATCGTGATAAGGCTTGAATAGAAAGGATTCATCCAAGGGAGATTCATTATGGACACCATCATTTCACTCTAGGAAGGCATACAAGTAGCTCACTTTGAAAATCAGGAGTTTGTTTTCTTTAAAATTGACTTTGACAAAGCCTATGATAGGATAAGTTAGGATTTCATTTTGCAGTCACTATAGGACGATGGATTTCTCATTTAGTCCATTGCTTATTAGCGAACTCATCAAGCAGAGTATTTATTAATGGCTCTCTATCTGAGACCATTTTCATGAAGAAATCAATTAGACAGGGATGCTTGCTTGGCCCCTCCTATTTGATATAGCGGCTTACTAGTTGGGCAAGCTATTAAAGCATGAGTTGGCAACTGAGAGGTATCTCTATAAGTAGATGTCAAGAAGACATGCTTCTTTTGACTTATGCAAATGATACTAATGTGACTATTTGTAACAATCTGAATAGCCTAAGTTGATTATGGGATGTGTTGGAAATCTTTTGTAGCACTAGTGGATCCATCATCAGTCACCAACTTCATCACCAAGGTTGGTTGTGAGCATATCAATGATGGATAAGTCTTAAGACTTCTTGGCATGCCTATTGAATTTAATGTCATCCAATACCAAATGGGAATGGGTACTAGATAAACTAAATATCAAAGTTTAAAAATGGAACCAAATACAACCCAACCTCACCTACACAATTTTTCTTTCACAACCATTATGTTGCGATTGTGATTATATACCATGTTTGTGCTTTTACCCTTCTAAGGCCCAGTTTAAGAAGGTCAAATCTACCTTGCTTACTTTCCTCTTGGGATCCTGTGAGCAAGGAAGAGAATCCCCAAAGTCAAGTACACTACTTGTTGACTCCCTAAAGTCGAAGGTGAAGTTGGGCTCCTTCATCTTGAAAAAATTGGTAGAAGGATGGCTGCTAAATGGACCTACAAGATGATGAATTCAAATGATTTCTAGTTTTCCTTATTCAAGAACTTTTTATTCTGAAGCTACTCTACTGACTTCCTGGCAGGATAGGTTTTGACATACATACTATCTACTATAGTAACCAAGATTTCCACTTCAAAGGTCCAATTTTTTTGAAAGAGCCTTTTCAGTTTGGCAGTAACTTAAAAGATAAACTGGATATCCAGAATGTATATGGGGAACTATCAAAGACAACAATGTATGCTTTAACTCTATACGACAAGGGATCCAGATGCACCAGAAAGTCATTTCTGTTGTCCCTAGGTCATGGGCCTTCAGAACGACCCTTACTACACAACTCAACAAATTATGGCACATTAATTGGTTCTAGCAACAATGGAAATAATGAAATTATGTGATATGGTCTTTATCTATCAGCCATAAGGAATTGATTTTTATTTGGCTTTTGATACATCAAGGTATCTTGTTTGTTTAATAAACTAAACCAAATACAATAGACACTTATTGTTTTCCCCTTTCGCAAGCCAGATGAGTTGATTATTCATTTTTTTGTAGATTGCAAACAACTAAACTCTACTGGCTATGGTTACATGCTAGATGGATCCCTTGGAAAAGAAACCCATTCTATTGGCACGAGATATTGTCAAGAGTGAACTCTTTTTCTGACATACTCCTATGGAACACAATTAGGAGAAGAATACTTTACATAATTTGGAGACAAAGAAACTTGATGGTGTTCAAATGTGAAAGCCAATTTTCTTCCACTCTCTCATAGATCTAACTAATTTTTCTTCCATTCTCTCATAGATTCCCTTTTGCAAGTAAGAGACTCAAATTTGCTCCAGATCTCACCCAAGGTCTACAATAGGGCCCTGAAGTCCCTCCCCTAGGAAAAATAGGGTTGTAAAACACTCCTAAATGGACAAAGAAGTCATGCTTTGGTATATAAAGTGAAGGTGAACTTTGGTATTAATATGGGTACAATGTTCCCCGAATACTTCACAATTCTGGAAAAGGAAAAAAAATCATGCTTTAATTCTGGATCAAAAGAGTCCACTCTAGCATCTTGGAGGAGTATATGGTCTTAAACCACTTCTTTCCAAGCAGTCTTCAAATTGCCTCAAAGAAAGGACCCCCTATGTTTGACTAGGTTGATGACATCTACCAAATCTTTGAATATAGCAATATGAAGATAAACAATTTTTTATTCACCTTTGTTTGTACCCCTCATGGCCCTTGTGAGTGCCTTGTTCTTAGCCCTATCTTTGTCGATGGCTTTTCTTTAATCCTTGACCTTATCTCTTGGTGCCGTTTTGTATTCCCCTTATTTGTTCCCCTCGTGGACCTTAACTCGCATTGTTCATCTCCGCCCCTAGTGTCGTGTTTGAATTAACTATTTTGATTGGTCTCCCTTCCCGAGCATATAAGGGAATGTAATCATCCATCCTTTTCTTTTTTTAATATATTTTTTCTTGAAAAAACGTGGACTCTGGGCTAGGCTTGCAAGCAACTCTATGTATTCAAAATCAACCACCAAAATTGGAGGATCTAAAATTTACCAACAAAAGTGGATCGTGGTTCATACTCAACCAACAAGTGGACCATAGTCTAGACTCAACCAAAGTGTACTATATTTCAAACTTGATCGCATTCGACTCAAACAAATTGAACCAAGCAATTTCTAGATTGAAGCAACTAAGCTCATGAATAGGGCTAATATCTAAGATATTGTTCAACAGAAAACCAATACCATACAAGCAAAAACTCTAACAAATATCTAGAGTATTGGGAATTCTTTATAAGGAGTTCAAGTCCATACCAAAGAGTTACCAAACCATACCATCCACCATAGAAGGTAAATCTGCTACATGGCACACTCACACTAGAATATGTGCAAGGGTGTTGGAAATCCAAGAAGAATTAGAGGACAAGAGGAGGCTCTTATGGTCGGTGTAGGTAGAGGCAAGTAGAACTAGTTTTGGTCCATTGATTGGGTACAAGGGTGGCTTTAAGTTGCTGGTAAACCATGGTCTTCTCCCATGGATGTGGCATTAGTGTGTATTATTTTGCATTGACTCATTATACTATATGGATTTTTGTATAACCTAAAAATAGTAGATCATCTTGATCTCTTATTTTTATTCTTTTATTTAAGAAAAGTAAACCTACTTCCTCTCATACTATTAGTGTTCATCACGTTTTTATTGTCTTGTTTTTAATCTTGTTTTACTCTTCTATTTCATTCAAAAGTGTACATAATGCACAACTCTCCTAACCTGGCACCATAGGATCGACAAACACTACTCTATAGCTTGATATGCACTTGATTGTTAACCACTGATTGAGACTTGGAATATGCATAAAGCTAATCATGTTGGAGACATCAAATCGGATATCAAGCTATGCAATGCATGCATAATTAAGCCATCCTGTAGCTTTTTGATATGGGACAACATCAAATATATTTCCAAAATCATCAAGATTCAATGGTACTAGGAGTGAATTTGTAGTCCTCAAGGCCAGAACACCACAATAAGGCTTCAATATACTCTTTGTAACATGAACAAATAATGATACAAAAATTCTAAACCTAACCTTTCAAAAGAGGCATGCGAATCAGCTTCAAACTAAAAAATGTGTGCCTTTAGGATTGATGAGAATCATTTCATCAAAACAAGCTAGAATGGTAACAAATGCATCCAACTACAAGCTTTGCATACAAGATTCATTTGATTGGACTACCGTAAGCCCCATATGCCAAAGATAAGCGCACATACTTTATTACCAACCATTTGGTGATTGTTTTGCAATGCCTGATTTAACTTGCACGCCTAATTGATGGGAAAAAAATAGAAGAAAAATATGTTTGAAAACATCTAACTACATGGGTCTAGTTAGATGTACTATCCCTTGGGCCTTTACCTCGAATCATATAGATAAAGGAACAGTGAAGCTCTTGTAGACAAGCAAATCCTGCTACTTGTATATAGCACTCATGTTTTTCCTAGTCTGGATACTTAATGAACCTTCTTGAGTCAACATGTACTTGATCAATGATATCATGTCATCATCAAGTACATATAGAGTGAAGATACACGAAATGTCAATGTTGTTCAACATGCAAGGAACCCATCATATTCATCCAAAAACAAGCATGGAATTCATTTCAAATCTATGCAAACAATATGGGTTCCTTGGAATCCTCAATGGTTTGAATATATTCAGCCTTACGAGAATTGCAAGTATTGATTTCATCTTCCTATCAAGCTCAACATGTGATGATCCAAGATGACACATATCACCTTTTTGTTTCTCTTACATGTATAGTGGTGATGTTGATATATATCACAACCACTTTCAATGAGATTCACAAAAAATTATGTACCGAGGGTGATGGCTCAGTTTTTTTCTTGTCAAATCAATCATTCATGGACATTACATTTTTTTTTATGTATTGCTCTTTATATATTGTACTTGTTATACTCTTTTATTAGTTCATTCTTGTACATTCGCTTTATGTAATAGAAGAAGTATAAGAAGATCATTCTTCCTTTTCTCACTCTATGTGTGCTCCTCTCTTGGTTTCTGAGAGTACGTGAGAGAGCTCTCTTCCTTACCTCCTTTCTCTTGACAAATATATGGGACTCAGAAACATCCATGTCATAGAACAATGGATTTAATTGAGTAATTATTAATCCACTCACATCCATATCATATATAGGTGACTCATAGGTGTGATCATTATTATAAACACTTTTAACATGCTTTTGATCATTCTCACCATTAAGAAAATAAAATTACCTTAGCTGAGTGGTAATTTCAAACATAAATATTTCACTCCATGTCAAACCATGAATTAACCAAATTTTTGTGCCGCTTCCTAGGGGCTTTTTTTTAATCTCTAAAGTATCCTTTTAAGTTTTCATGTTAAGTGCTCTTTGTGAAGCATGGTGAACCCCTCTAACTACTATATGTATAGCTCTTGATATAATTCTCCATGCAATAGCTTGTATTATATCCATTTGATGTCTTTTTGAATCAAGAGAAACGCTATCAAGTCTTGGTGGCACATCCAAAGGTTCATTGTCAACATTATTTTTAGTAGCTTTTCCTCTTTAATTACAAGCATCTGAGTATTTATAATCATCATAAAAAAAGGGAGATAGATTTTTTTCACCTAGTTCAATGTTATCTTTATTTTCCATGATGCTTCATTCCTCCGATACCACCATACCCATATTGATGTTTATGGAAAACTTAACATTCTAGACCATCAAGCCAACATCAACACCATCATGTAGTGACTTGTGCTTTAGATCAAATTTCCTAAGTTTCTAATAATTTCAAGCTTATTAGTAACTAAACACTAAGTTTCTAATAATTTCAAGCCTATTAGTAACTAAACACCTTGCTCCAAGGTTTGAAAATTTCATATCATGCTATACAACAAAGCATAAAAGATCACCTTTGAAACTTCAAACTCAAGCTCCTTTGCTCTAAGCTTAGAATGCTAATCTTAGCTTAGCAAGCGGATTCCTTGGGAATCTCTTCATCCCTTGTACCTCTAGGGTATCTCTTATCCCTTTTAGTATATCTTGGAAAAACCTTCCCAAGATCCAATCTCCTAATCCGAGTTTGATCATTCCCTATTGATGAATTAATAGTGATGAAGAATTAGTCTCATCTTAAGATCTCTTTCTCTATCTCCCAAGCCCAATAGCTTACCCCAAGGATTTTATATCCCCCTCTATTGGAGATGAGCTAGTTTTTCATAATGTGAACACCTCTTATCAAGAGGGCAATCCAAGAACAGGGCTTATCTATTTCTGATTGACCGAAAGCCTCTTTCATTTTGTATAAGAAAGGCCCATCGGGTTAGTTAATGAAAAGTCACAATCTAAATTTATCGATCAATGCATGTACATGTATCAGAGAGAGACCTTATCTTTCAGTCTCTCTGTCTCTCTCATACCTTTTCTTATCATTCTATCTCGCTATTTTCACCTCTGTGGTGTGTGGTGTACTGTTATCTTTGGGCTACATTGTCATTCCTCCGTCTCTCTCAAAGTTGCCACTACTCCACAATCCTTTGATGCTGCACCTTCCACTCAAGTCTCATCTACTAATGCTTTTTGGATTCCCAATCTAAGCATCCACTAATGCTTTTCAAATTCAAGATCTTGGGAAATCTCTTCAACATTGATACACCGTTGGCTATACCAATCATATGACTTAAGTACCACAATCTTTTGTTTGACATTTACTTTGGAACTACTTGAGTAACTTAACTATGTTACTTTACTCCTACTTGTTTTGGAGGACTGTTCTTGTTCTAAAAGCACCTTGGCCCTTAGGCAGGTTGTAAACAATTTGTATGATAGTTGCTTAACTTGGGTGATCACTATCACTTTCAAGTTGTACTTTAGAATTAACTTTTAATTCTTTTAGAATGAGTCTAAGAATAAGGAGCCAATATCCTTTATCCTCTTTGGAATACTTCAAGGACTATTGGATACTCAAAAATCTTCTCCAAAGTGAGATCTTTAAGGTTAGATCTTAACCGTCTTGGAATAAATCCAAGATAAAATAGTTACCTATCTTTATGATTGTCTTTTATCCTTATTCACTTTCTTAATTGTTAGAGTTAGAGTGGCATTATTCTTTCAATCGTGCATAGCATACTTTTAATACATAAGTAGCTTATGCCATGATGGTGCATCTATGGACGATGATGAAATAACTAGTGGACTGTGCATGAGCATGTGCATGTGCACCCTCCCATCCATCCCCTCTAATGCACTCATTCCCTCACCAAAATAGTTACATCTAATCAAGGTTGGAGGTAGGCATCATTTGCCTCATGATCAAAATACAACCAAATGGTTGAGTTAGGTACCATTAAATCCAATACAAGAATAATCTGCATTTATAAATCATGCAATTATAAATTTTATGCTAAAATCGAATTCTCTAACTCAAACTAGTGCATTGCAAAGGGTTCAATGGCTTGGAAATCATCCATCCACTTCCGCACCAAGTTTGGGGGTGTAATAATACCAAGAAAATCCCAAAAGAAGTTACCAACTTCATTTTTGCAACTATCAAGAGGTGATTGTTGAGAAAAAAAATCTCCTTTCGGACTTCTTGAAGAGAAGTACAGTTGACCAAAGGACAGCCGAGCAAAGAGAAGTACACATTCAAAGTTGGGGGGGTACTAGGTGATCACCGATTGGAAACAATCTTTGAAATGACTACCTTAGATGCTACTCAAAGAAAACTTGGAGATAGATTGTCAACTTTGAAGCTATTTACATATAGAAAAAACTCCAAAGAACACACAAAAACCAAAAAGGAATGGACAACATATGGTATCGTTTAAGAAGGGATAAAGATGCCTTTTTGCACATTTTTCTTCGACTTCTTTTCTTCTACTTTCCCTTAGAATATTTCTCGTTCTTCTCCATGAAGCACATCTGGACATGAAATACCATCTGGGGACATGAAGGAGCTTTCCCTTTCTCCTGTCCTTGTGTTTGATATCCTCTCTTCTTTTTCCTCCATTTCCTCCTCTTTGCCTAGCTACCAAGAAATTGTAGCTTAGAAGAGAAAGGATGGAAGAGTACTACCCTCATATTTTGTCCTTGTCTCCCTATCCTTGATGCTTCATGAAGTAGATTGCCATGTGCTTGGAGATGCTTCCTCAAGATGGTAGTATGGATAAAAAATTGCAATCCTATAATCTATGTGTGCTAAGGGCAGACAGGCTATAATAAAGGAAAATGAGAGAAAGCCAAACAAACTTGTGGTAAAGAGAGAGAGAGAGAGAGAGAGAGAGAGAGAGAGAGAGAGACAGACAAGGAAATTATCTTCACTTGGGTGTTCAATGGGCTAATTAGGACACAATCTTCTCTGAATCATATGTAGAGATTGCCTGCAAGCTGACATAGAAGAGAAACCCAAGCGTAAATATATTTTTGAGCAAAAGAAAAGGGGATCAAAAGAAATGGGCTACATGGATATCAAGGCTGCCTATCATATATGAGGTGGTGGTTTCAAGTCTTGTGGATGATCGGTATCATCTTTTCGTTTTGTGAAAAGGATCTCTTTGAACAAGACAAGTAGATGCATGCAAAGATGTGTGCTATGGGAACTGACTCACGAGATAGATGATGCACCTATGCAAAGAATGAATGGTGTAAACCATGCAAAATAAAGAGCTAATTGAAATGGTAGGATTCACAAAGTGACCATTCCATAATAGCCCCTACTTTGTCAAGATCCATTAAGATTTCATTTTGGAGACAATATGTCCAAGAAACCTAACTTTTGCTTTGGAAAATTCACACTTTGACTCTCTGGTGAAGATCAAATTTTGCAATAACACTTGAAATACTTTACATAAGTGTTCTAAGCATTCTTCTTCTAATCTTATGTAGATTAGAAGGTCATCTAGAAATTAAACGACAAAGTATTGTGGATATGGCCTTAAAACACTATTCATGATTTTCATGAATGTAATAGAGTATTGGTGAGACCAAATGGTATCACCAAAAACTCATAATGCCCATATCCAATCGTAAAGATGGTCTTAGGAACATCCTTCATCTTAATACCAATATGATGATATTTGGCGTAAGATTAAGCTTGGTAAAGTACCGAGCCTAATGTGGCTTATCTGATAAGTCCTCCAATACAGGCATTATAAATTTATTCTTTAGTTTTAACTTATTTATTATGCTCTATAATCTATAAAAAGTCTCTTAGATCCATCCTTTTTCTTTACGAGAAGCATTGAGGATGCCCACAGTGCACTGCATTGTGAAATACTAAGCCTACAAGGTGGTTTACAAATAGAGTTAGTATTAGAAACTAATTCAATGGCATGGTCAATGTCCCCTCTTTCTCGTGGTAGTCCTTTTTGTAAGTCAGTGGGAAAAACATATCAAAATTTAAAAATTAATCCTTTAAAACTTTTCCCGATATACACTTTCCATAGAGAATAGTAAAAACTCTTGTATATATTTATATTATCATCATGAGCATGTTCATCGGATATGCTATGAGAACTATATAGAAAATGCATCTTCTTTACATGCTAGAAATCAAGCAAAGCATCTAACTCTAAAAATGAAATAAGAGGTGCACTAGGTATATCTCTCTCATCCTAGATACAAAACTTACTTTCATTATTTACAAATTCTAATGTGTTGTTTTGATCATTATGTTTAAGTGCATGCCCTAATCCCCATAACCACTCCTTAATTAGTACTAAGTCTTTCCTTTCCATGTTCATGATCTAAAAGTCCACATGATCTATAAAATCCTTAATGTGAACTTGCATATTACACACCATAGTATCCCATATCCTCTTGTCCTCACACTGCATCATATACACTATATATTTATGTGCACTACACTACTCGAAAGTTTTCAATTTCTTCACTGGAGCTAAATTATGAAGTTACATGTGGTAGAGTCATGTATACAATGGCTCTCTTCTTCCAGGTGGTGATTCTTGTTCTTGAGAATGGCCACCATTGCTCTAGATGCCTCCATGGTTGCTTCCTGAGTCCTTAAAAGTTGCACACTCTTCAACTCGAGGTAATGATTGTTTGTTAAAAGGAGGTCTCTCTGATTGCCCATGGAAAACTTGTTTGAGGGGATGATGAATTTAATCATCCCTTATTCCACCCCTTCCATGCTTTACAAAACAAAGCAATCACCCTCCTAACTTTGAAGATTGCCCACCTTGGCATAACAATTGCCCATGGAAAGCCTCCATGCCTAGAACCACATTGGTTTTTCCAATCAATTGATGGTGGTCCACAAGATAAAACTTGCAAGTTCACATTTCGGCACATGTACCTCTTGATATGATAAGATCATGAACTATGGCATCTCATGGTTAATGATTGCTCTTCAAGTCGAAGACAACAATTACATGCTTTTATGGTGTGCTTGCCTATTGATTGATGAGGAAAGACAACAATCGCTCACTTTTAGATCCTCATAATTGCTAATTTCCCAACAAAATAGTGATTGCTCTCCCTCAAGACACACGAAGAGTCGATTTCTCATGTGAAAGCAGCCACAATTGATCCCTCTTTTTATATTGAGAAGGGGAAATTGCCCATCATTGCCCATTGTCCACTTGACCCACCCCCCCTTCCCCCCCCCCCCCCCCCCAAAGAAAAAAACACATTAAAAAAAGAAAAAAACGAAAATGAAAAAAAAAAGGGGGGTTGTTTTTTCTAAAGCGAGCCATCATTGCTCTCTTCACATGCGTCACTCATGGACGATCTCTCAAAAAAAAAAAAAGCAAAACTTTCCTTTACATGGAAGTGGCATCCGTTTAATTTATGTATATGCCTGGAAGCTCCATGAGTGGTTTTTGTTTTAAAGGAAGTTCGGCCTTAGCCTACTTTCCTGGATTTGTATTAAATAAAAGGAAAATAAAAGTACAAGTGAAGGAGACTAGTGCCCACAGACCCCCCAAGTTCCACAAAGGAGTCACCCATGTGGCAATAAGTAGAGGATCTCCCATTACGCACTTTTGTAAAAGCTGATTCAACACAATTGCTAAAAAGAGAAAACGGCAAGTTTTTATTTTTTTAAAGCCCCCACAATATATGAGCCATCATAGCTTGGCATGTGTTAGTTTAGTTGGTTTGAGCTTTCACCTCTTGAGGTAGGGGCAGGGGTTCAACGCATGCTACTCGTGATTGACATGTAATAGATCTTAGGTCAGTCCATACCTAATCTCCTTATTCTCTTTGGGATATCGATGAAACAATCCCATGTGGGATGCATGTCCCTTTCATCCTCCATGTGGAAAGATGAAAGGGATTAAAACAAACCCTCCATGTCTCTTTTGTGATTAAAACAAACCCTTCCTCTCTCTTCCTCCATGTGGACGGCCACCTGAGTGACCCTTGGAAATCCTTTGTTAACTCTCAAGGTGAGAGGGGACTAATGCCTCCTCTCCATGTAACATTAAGATAAAAAGAAGAGTCTTTTCGTAGAATTAAAAAAAGAAGCGTCAAAAGAAGGAAGATTATAGGACTTTTACTTTTAAGCCTCTTCCCAACAAGTGATCTTTAAGAAAACCACTATAAGAACAGATCCCCCATCTTATGAAACATATTGAGCCCCCTATTCTTCCTCTTCTTAGTCCTGTTTTGTGAATGAAGAGAAAGATTCATATTCCTTATATCGTCTCTTGGGCTCTAACTTCTTACATGATTTTTGGAACTTGATTCTTGTGAGTTTATGACACTAGTTCTTGCTATCTCATGGTGTTTCCTACCATTGAAGTCCTCGTGTAAATGTATTTCATACATAATAGTGAATTTTTGTGCTTATTTTTGTAAGTTTCATGATTGGCAGAGCTCACAATGCTCATTTGAGGGTTCATCTTCGTGAATGTTGTATGAATTGTAGCTCTTCTCTTGAGCTTCATGGTGATACCAAAATTTATGAAATTTTATTGAGTTTCAAGGGAGTTATGTCCATTTTCCATGTGCAATTTTTGAGAAATCATTCAGTGTTATGACAAATCCTCGATTTCCTTGAGCAATCCTCAACTCCCTTGAGCAATCCTTCATTTCCATGAGCAATTGCTCATATGAGTACTCATCATGTTGATTTGCAAAAAATTGCCTAGAGTTGTGCTCAACCATCATGTTTGGATATTGCCTTTGACTAGAACTACTTGGGTCTTCCAATCCCTCTGTTGACATTTTAAGGGTCTTTACTGGATGATATGCTAAAATTGAACATGCATTTTGGCACTATTGTCGAGTAGATACCAACTGTACTAGGTGCCTTGTGTAATGGTTGTGATGTGAAGATCAGGTATGGAACTTGCTTTTGCATAGGTTCTGTTGAGATAAGTATGAAGTTCTCTCTTGTTCATCCTTTATTTTATTTTGGTCTTTCTCAAAGTCTTGGGTTGAGATAAACAGTTCAAGAAGGTACTAGTGGTATGGATAAGTGGATAGACTAGGTATAAGGTTTGGATGCCATCTTTCCCCACTTCTTTTGGAAGTTCCAAGAGGAAGTCTATGGTTTCTCCTAACAATTCGAGACGATTGCCAATAGCTTATGATGCTTGTACAATGGCTCTCTTCTTGCAAGTGGTGATTCTTGTTCTTGAGAATGTCCACCATTGCTCTAGACGCCCCTATGTTTGCTTCCTAAGTCCTTAACAATTGCACACTTTGCAACTCGAGGCAATGACTTTTTGTTAAAAGAGGCCTTTCTAATTGCCCATGGAAGACTTGTTTGAGGGGATGATGAATTTGATCACCCCTTATTCCATCTCTTCCGCGCTTTACAAAATAGAGCAATCATTCTCGTAACTTTGAACATTGTTCACCTTCACATAACAATTGCCCATGGAAAGCTCCCATATCTACAACCACATTTCTTTTTCCAATCAATTGATGGTGGTCCATAAGATAAGACATGCAACTTCACATTTTAGGCACATGTACCTCTTGATATAATAAAATAATGACCTTGGCTTCTCATGGTGAATGATTGTTCTTCAAGTCGAAGACAACAATTACATGCTTTTATGGTGTGCTCGCCTATTGATTGATGAGGAAAGACAACACTCGCACACTTTTAGATCCTCATAATTGATTATTTTCGAACAAAATAGTGATTTCTCTCCCTCATGGCACATGAAGAGTCGATTTCTCTTGTGAAGGCAGCCTCTTTTTATATTGAGAAGGGGAAATTGCCCATCACTCTCAACATGCCCATTGCCCACTTGAATCTCTAGGAGAAAGTTCTGAGTTCAAATCGTGGCTGGACATATCCATGAGTTTCCAAAGATGGATGTCCATGAAGTTCTTCAAGATGGGTGCCTCTACCTTACGAGGTCGGGTGTGTGTGTCTTTTCAATTTATTGTACTCTCAAAAAAAAAAAGGAAAAAAAAGGGAGGTTGTTTTTCCTAAAGCGACCCGACGTTGCTCTCTTCACATGCGTCACTCATGGATGATCTCTCTAAAAAAAAGCAAAACTTTCCTTTACATGGAAGTGGCATCCGTTTATTTTGCGTGACTTCCATGGAGTCACCCATGTGGCAATAAGTAGACGATCTCTCATTCCTAAAGGTGATTCGCCACCTAATTGCTAAAAAAAGGTGATTCACCACATAATTGCTAAAATGAGAAAATGGCAATTCTCTATTTTTTTTAAAGGCCTCACAATTGCTAAAAGTAAATGAGCCATCACAAGTTGGTGCAAGTTAGTTTCGTTGGTTTGAGCTTTTGCCTCTTGAGGCAGGGCAGAGGTTGACATGTTATGGCTCGTAGGCTAATCTAAATCTAATTTCATTCTATTTGGGTCATCGTCATTGTATGACCTTCGAGCAGTCTTAATATTTGCTTTGTGGGATACGAGGGTCCATAGGTACTATGCTCGTTTATTTGTACAATAGTTTTTTCATTCAATTCAAACAAAGGGAGATTAAACTTCGATTGAAATTCCTCTTAAAAAAAAAAAAACATCAGACATCACACATCTAGTGATAATACCGTAGGATCGTTTCACAATCGGACTCCGAAACAATGGCTTAAAATCATGTTGTTGCAAACAAAACAATGGAATGCTTCGAAGTTATTGCCAACATGCATTCATAAAGAGCGACATAACAATATGTAGATTATATATTGGTAGAAACAAAAGTTTTGGAGCGGAAGAAGGAGTCAGAACACTCAAGAGCTTTATGTTTTGTGGCGTGGATTAAATAACTAATGGGACTCCTTTCAATGTGAATGGAAAATACCAAACTCGTCCATGATTATAGAATATGCATAGAGAGACCGAGGCGCCACCCTATGTGAATTGAGCCTTAAACTCATAGCCTAAAAGTCTAGTGTTTAAGATTTGATGTGAAGTACCCCTTAATAGTTAGTCTATCTATGTAATGCCTTCGGGTCATTGAAATTAGATGTCTTAAGGCAACTCTTTATTTATAATGCTTCGGTAGTCTAACCCTTGCTTTGTGGGATACAAGGGGGTCCTATGGGTACTATGTCCTATCATCCGTAGATAGCTTATGATTTACCTCCATAGGTGTGTTAGTTGGTTTGCAGTCCATCATTCCAAATGCCTTAAGCATTTCTTTGACATATTTTTGTTGTGAGATAAAAATGCCATCCTTTTTTTGCCATATTTCAATTCCTAGAAAAAATGGAGTAGACCTAAGTCTATCATTTCAAACTCAGTTCCCAAGCTCATTCGAGTTTGATTGATGAGTTCTTGATGATCTCCTGTAATGATCAAATCATCTACATATACAATGACAACAACTAGCTTGCTATCCCTTTTCATTACATACATGTTAGCATCAAAAGTACTTCTTTGAAAAGCCATATTTTTGAAAAAAATATCTATCCATTGGTACCAAGCCTGTGGTGCTTGCTTAAGTCCATACAAAGCTTTCTTCAACCTGCAAAGTTTATTTTCTAAATTAGGCACCTCAAAACTTGGTGGTTGAGATACATGTACCTCCTCCTTGAGGTGACCATTCAAAAATGCAAATTTGACATCCATCTGAAAAATAGGCTAGGCCTTTTGTGCAGCTATTGCAAGTACCATCGAATAGTTGTCATGTGTGCTCTTGGTGCAAAGGTTTCTTGAACATCAAAACCTTCAATTTGTGAAAAACCTTGTGCAAGTAATCTTACCTTATACTTTTCTAATGTGCCATCTGCTTTATACTTAGCTTTCCAAATCAATTTAGTACCTATTACCTTCTTCTTTGGTGGCAAGTCGACTAGATCCCATGTATCATTTTTTAGTATACTATCATACTCAGACTACATTTCTGCTCTCCAACCTGGACCATCAAGGGCTTCTTAAATGGTGGTAGGTTCCTTTATCGAGCCCATGATATTTGCCATTAGAGTCATGTTAACAATGTGTTATGAGGCTCTTGTTTGCACCTCTATTCTCTTTGAACTACATAATCCATCCAAGGATGATTTTGGTACATCTAAGTATGGATTGTGATCATCAAAGAGTTGTTGTGCCCACTTCAGTAGTGGCTTACGTTGTGCAGCTACAACTAGTTGGCTTTTGACTAAGGAAATTTCACCATTAGATGTCTCCTCCTCCTCAACTTTAACATCTTTTGATAGACACAAGGCGAGATATTTCTCCGTTTGATGGGATACTATATTAACCTTTATCTTCTACTAAGTGTGGTCGTTCATCAAACACCACATCTCGACTGACAAAAATCTTCCCTGCCTTAGGATCCCACAACTTGTATGTTTTAGACTCTTCATTATATCCTAGGAAGACACATTTTTGCTTTTTGAATCCAACTTTGATCTTGTTGAATTAGGAATATGTGCATAATAGAAACAAACAAAAATTTTGAAATCTAAAACTCAAGGCTTTTTACTAGAATATGCTTCTTGAGGAGTCATCCCCTTCAGTGCTTTCGTGTAGCTTCTATTGAGGATGTAGACTGCTATATTGACTGCTTCTACCCAGAATGAATCAGGCATGTCTTGAGCCTTTAACATACAATGAGCCATTTCAACTATTGTCATGTTCTTACACTCAACAACGCCATTGTGTTGAGCTATGGTAAGTTGCCTTTTCACACCATGCTCCTTACAATAGTTATTGAATTAGGTTGACAAGAATTCACCTCTGTTATCTGTAATCATAAAAGTAGAAAGAATTCACATCTTTCTACTATAATCATCGTCTAGCACCAAAAAGTAGAAAGATCCTCCTAAAGTTTATCACAGAGATCAGCATCTACCAACTTTAGAGGAGCTTGAGCTCAATCGTCGGTCTCTCGTGGAAATGCCTTTCGTTGTTGCTTTCCCATCATGCAAGCTTCACAAAGTTCCTGCAACTCTCAAAATGCAGACAAATGAGCAATCATCCCTGTTCTTTGCATCTCCTTCAACACTGCAAATATGAGATGCCCAAATCATTGGTGACATAACCTGCTTACATCTTTATCTTCTGTAGCAGTTAAGGCACTCAACTCATACAAGTTATCATGTCTTATGCCTTTTCCTACTACGTTACTTGATGAATCCATGATTTCTGCACCACTCTTGTTGAAGTGAACTTCGAGTCCACGATCTGTTATTGAAAAAACTGACAACAAATTTCTTTTAAGTGTAGGTACATAGAGAACGTCAGATAAGTTTTTTCAATACCTAGAGAAGTGATAAAAGAGATGGTTCGAGTTCCTTCAGCTAGACACTTGGAGTCATTTCCCACCACTGTGTGTGTATGTGTCTATGTGTGTATGTGTATGCATGTATGTATGCATATACAGGGCCATAACATGGATTGTACAGTAAATGTAAAGGAGCATGGTTCCATGTGCGGAGCATTTCAGGATATGTCTCTAGAAGCTTTTGCCGCCATGTCGGTTGAAAGATTCTACCTTTTTGTGCCTCTGGAGGAAGGTCTTCTGGTTGGAACTGTGTTGCAAAGGAAGGAATTTTCCCTGTGACTCTCTGTATTTCCGAATTGTAATATGCCAGAATAACATAGTAAGGCCTACATTGCAGTTCTGATGATATGATGAGACGTCTAGATGACAAGTTCTTGAAGTAACTATATTGTAATACTGTTTCTTCTATGACTCTCATGGCCTGATTTTGCACCACCGTGCGCTCTTCATGAGAACTGCCAATTTCTTCCACCTGTTTTAACCACGGAGGTCGTGGCGCTTCAAAAGTGACCTAGCCTTCTTTTGTTTGTCATTCTCCTGGGATGGGTTGCGGCTCATAATCCTCTTCGAATGTCTGTTCCATAGGAATCTGTACTATTTCTTCGTCGATGGGAGCCTCGGGTGGGGAAGGTGGTCTTTCATAATGTAGTAGACGTGCCTGCAATTCTATGACTTGCTTTTGGAGATCTTGTAGGGCCTCCGAGTCAGTGACAAGTGAAGCAGTTGAGGCAGTGGCTTGGGGGCCTGCTAGCATTTCTTTTTGTCTTGTCTGTTTCAATTGACCTAGTTCCTCTGATAACTGGTCATGTGCCTCGAGTAAAGTGGCATAGTCTTCAAGAATGATTCTGATGTTGCCTGGGTCACGGCTTGAAATTTGGAGGGACTAATGGGTGCCCCGGGTGTGCTTTCGATGTCAGCCTCTAAGTTTTCCTGATTCTGTAGTTGCAGGCGTCGATTCTCTTCATGAGCAGCTGCAAGGTGTCGCTTGAGTAGGGCCATATTTCGCTGAAGCTTTGAGTTGTGTTCTAGATGTGTCTGTAGATGGCCTTCTACCACTTGTATTACTTCCTAGCCTGTGTTCTGTAACTGTACTTCCAATATGCTATGAGCCTCTTGTAAAGTTTGGAATTGTGTATGGAGGCAAGCATTCTCCTCTTCTAGTGCAGCAAGACGATGTTGTAGCACTTTTGAATGCTCTTGCAGATGTACGTTATGTCTTTGGAGCTGATTGTACTCTGTCCTTAACTGTGATATACATGCGAGCATGGTGTCCAATGCATTGCCTATCGATGAAGGTGTGGTTTGTCCAATGGAAAATGCAAGGGGAGGGGATTGGGGAGTGGGAAGAGTGAATGATGTGTCTATTGGAGATGTATACTTTCAGGAGTGGATGCAAGTGTGGTGTCTACCATGTATATTGGAATGGTAGGTGGTGTGAGTGTGAGAGTGGTGAATAAGTGTTGTGAGGATGGTGGGGATGGGATTGATGAGGAGGGTTGGGTGATGGCTTGATACATTCTACAAAAGTAGTCATGGGCAGGTTGAAGGAATGGTGGAATGGGGGGTGGAAAATGAGAACTTGGAGACGGGAAAGCCATAAAAGGGGATGTGGTGGCTATGAATCCGAAGAAAATGGATCTAGAGTCAGGATGGCCTATGGTTGAGGGCATGGGGGATGGTTGTCCTAGGGTAGGCTCTATGAAGGACTCAATTATGACGGTGGCGGTACTATATAGGGGGTTTTCAATGGGGGAGAACAAAGTAGAACTAGAGGTTGGGCTACAGAAGATGAAGGCTTGTTCTGTGGGTTGGGTAGTCGAGGTGGTATTTACAGCTTTCGTTCGAGGAGGTGATGGGGGAGGGGTCGGTGGTAGTGGTTCGGTTGACTCATCCTAGGTGATGGGGATCTCTTGGCTAGTGGTTCCTGCTGTTTGGGAGGTTGTCTCAATGTTCCTAGGTATGATTGAGTCGTTGTTTCTTATCATGATCGTCGGCGCTCTCATACAAGTGGACTTTGCTTCCCATGGGCTTGTGAAATGGGGTAGCTCCTGTAAGGAATTGGACTCAAAGTCTAATCTCTCTTGAGATTGGGCACTCTTGTGTTCTCCATAAATGGAAGGAAGGTCCCGTGGGAATTGATCGTGGGTGTCATCCACAAGTTCAATGGGAGGAGGAACTTCACTCTCTTTAGCCCATTTCTCTTCCTGAATCTCTCGCAAGGATTCTGGTAAGTATTGATTCATAGAAGAAGAGGCGTCTGGTTCAGTGGAGTTAGGCACATAAGCTTCCTTGGGAGGAATGCTTATTCTATCACTTGCCCTCTCCTTCACCTGGGAGTTGGCTCCTTTTCCAAACTTTGCAATTATCGTCTCCAATCTATCCAATAGACCATCAAAATGCAATGGTGTTCTAGTGGAGCTAGAGCAATTGAAGAGGCAACTGACCTCAAACATGGTTTGAGCCAATTCCACCATCTTGGCACACAACTTGGTTCGTTCAAGCTCTAGGTCAGCTCTAGGGTAACATCTTTCATGATCCGTTACATTTGGCCCTTCCTGGATCCTGGCCTGATATGCTCTAAGCATCATATCTATATCCTCGGGAGTGGGATCTGCTAAGACTGATCCTACTCGGGGTGGTGGGTGGGTTACGGGTGGTGGATTAGAAGGTTGAGGAATGGAAGGTGAAGGGATGGTAGTGGAGGTGGGGTGTGAGAGTGTATTTGAGATGTGATTTCTATGATTTTGGCTTTGGTCTCTCGCAGACTTTCCTCGAGTTCGCTCACCTTTCTTGCCCATTGCCTTTTCGTACGTTCACGGCTATCTCTCCAAGCTCTTGTTCTATTCTTATTCTGGCTCTCAGTCTCACCAACCTCTGCATTCTTTTCCTGGCCTAAGTCTTGGTTTTGCTTAAGACCACCAACTTCTTGTGCAAATTGCAAAAGCCCTAAATTTGGGATTTTTTGGATGCTTTTTAGTCGCCATGTGTTCAGGTTTATTACCTTTGGATCATATCTTCTTTATTTTATAGGATTCTAAGAGACGGCGATACTTTTCATGCTTAAAAAATTACCTTCCAAATTTTGACATGAAACAAGGGTTTGAATTTTGACCTAGAAACTCATGTCTAGTAGTGGAGTACCATGTATGCTTTAATAGCTCTCATTGAGCTCTACAAGAATATGTCAAAATATTTTTGACCAAAATTTGAGAGGTGGTAAGATTCGTAAGGTTCATCAATTAATATATATATATATATATATATATATATATATATATATATATATATATATATATATATATATATATATATATATATATATATATATATATATATATATATATATATATATATATATATATATATATGTGTGTGTGTGTGTGTGTGTGTGTGTATACGTGTACACACAAATACACACACATATATATATATGTATGTATATATATATATATATATATATATATATACATATATATATATATATATATATATATATATATATATAGAGAGAGAGAGAGAGAGAGAGAGAGAGAGAGAGAGAGAGAGATAGATAGACACGCACACACACATTTTCATCTCTTTTTGTGCATGAACTTAGATTTGGGAACATTTTCATAGAACATCCATATGTGGAGGGTCGAGCTAGCAAGAGTCTGATCGAGGTCATACCTGGAGAGGACTTCTAGATGCATTGATAGCTCTCACTAAGCTCTACAAGAATATGTAAAAATATTTTTGACCAAAATTTGACCAAGGTGGTAAGGTTCGGTATGCATTCGATTCAAGGAAAGAACCTTACCTTGGGGTAAGGTTTGTGAGGTTCATCCCTTAAGAAATTATATATATGTATATATATATATATATATATATATATATATATATATATATATATATATATATATGTGTGTGTGTGTGTGTGTGTGTGTATATATATATATATATATATATATATATATATATATATATATATATATATATATATATATATATATATATATATATATATATATATATATATATATAGAGAGAGAGAGAGAGAGAGAGAGAGAGAGAGAGAGAGAGAGAGAGAGAGAGAGAGACGCACACACACACACACAATTTCATCTCTTTTCGTGCATGAACTTAGACTTGGGAGTATTTTTTTACACCATCCATATGTGGTCCATTATGTGGAGGGTTTAGCTAGCAAGAGTCAGGTTGAGGTCATACCATGGGTTGGACTTCCGGATGATGAGCCTTGAGCATGAGGATGTTATTTTATGCATGCTATGGTTCTTCCACAAGACAAACCAATTGTTTGTGGATTATGTTCTACATAGACTTTCATTTGTTCTAAAGGTTAGATTTATTGTGATTTAGGGTTGTTCTCCTTCTGACATCACTTGTTAGACTCAAGAAAATTGATGGTTAGGAGATGGTTGAACCACACCCTAAGAGGGAGGATTAGGAACTAATCCGCAACCATGGCTTTTGGGGTAAGTGGTTAGCCCATCATACTCCTTGCTAGTAGGTCATGAGTTCAATTCCCATAATTGGTTTTAGAGCCTAAGAAGTAGGCTAGGGCATGGTGGATGGAAGCCACACGTGTTGCTTTCAAAGATGAGCCCATCAAAGATTAGACTGTGGCTCCCAATCCGTAGGTAAGATACCATTGGAAAGCTCTCAGAATGAGCATTCCAATTAATGTAGTAGATTGATGATCCAAGTTAACTTGCATGGGTGAGAACCAAGTTCAAAAGACCAAGGTCGAGAAGAAGGTAGGTCCATAGACTAGTGGCCACGAAGGGAAAAGGCAAGGGTCCCAAGAAGCGGAAAGGCAAGGCTCAAGACACCAAGGTTGAGAGCAAGGCAAGTCCGTAGGCAAGTGGCCAAGAAGCAGAAAGGCAAGGTTCAAGAGACCAACGTTGAGAACAAGAAGGTTCAAGAGATTGTGCAAACGTGAGGACATCAATTCAAGGGGAGATCAAGGATTGATCATTGAGGAAAATGATCTCTAGAAGGGGAAGAGAGTGCTAGACTTCAAAAAAATGATAGTAAGGAGATGGTTGAACCACACCCGAAGAGGGAGAATTAGGAAGTAATCCTCAACCATGGATTTTTGGGCAAGCGGTTAGCCCATCATACTCCTAGCTGGTGGGTCATGAGTTCAATTCCCACATCACTGTTGTATCATATGTAAATCTACTTACTTACAATGAATTTGAAGTTTTCTTGTTGGATTCTAAGATCTCATTATTTTTCTAGTTACATTCAATATGTTATCTTTGATGTATCCTTTTTGTGTCATTCTATTGTTATCACCGATTCGAGTGTGCATAGTGAGCATGGCATGAGTGCTCTATATATGCATCACATGGAGATCAAAGACACTTTGAATAAGTTATTACATGAGTTTGTATATGTATTCCCACCCAATTTAGTAGATGGACTTCCACAATTTTGTGGGTCTGCACTTGACCAAAGGATAGAGCTTGTATCTAGAAGCAATGCTATCTCTCCACAATACCATGGGCTGCACCAGTTATTCTTGGAAAGAAGAAGGATGAGGGGATGTGTTTCTCTCTAGATTACAAAAGACTCAATAAAGTTTCCATCAAGAACATGTATCTATTACCTAGGATGGATGACTTTATAAATTGACTCTCGGATGCACATTATTTCACCAAGATTGATCTAAAGTTTTGCAACCATCAATATGGAAACACTTTGATGATGTCCCAAAGGTCACATTTCGGGCACGGTATAGACATTACTATTCTTGCCGTTTGTCTTGACAAATGCACCTGCTACCTCCTACGAATTCGTCTTACATATTCTGACACGATCGGACTGTATGTAAAACATAATGAGTATGCATTCTTTCAAGCTTAGCTTTAGACTTATATTTACCTTCACCTTTACCTTTGATAAATTTATCCAAGCATAGCTCATGAAAATGAGCTTGCACATATATCTTCAACAATTATAAGGTAGAGGTGTGTTGGCTAAATTCGATGTCAAGGGTAGTGTAGAAGTTATGTACATATAGGCCAATCGAGAGTTGTGGCCTTCCATAGATGGCTAAACATGGGTTGTAGAATGTGGGTAGCCATTGCTCACATAATCCCCATATGCAGCTTAGGTTGGTTCAATTGACCTAACAAATATTAATGAGTTTTTATTCCAATAGGGAATATTCCATGGAATATTCCCTATACCATCAAATCAGGTTGAACCTTTACCCATGCCAATGTTCCTTGGGATAGCCTAATCGAGGATACTCACTACTTCCTTGGAATATCCTACAATTGGGGATCGTGGGGCTCCCTTTCCTTATGATAAATTAGATGGTCCAATTCGACCTTCATCCAACATGCAAGTTGGGATTCCAATCAATTGATTAATGGAGTATTAGATCCTCCTCATAATGGGGGCCCTACAAAATTTGCAATACAACATACAATCATAAGGGGTAGACATTTGTTAAACGGGTTATTGTTTAATCGTTACTCTACTTCCGACTCAAACACTTCAAGTTCAACCGGTTCCTAATCTTCCTAACAGCAATCGTTTTCTTAGCCACGTGGGTTCTTGGGAGTGGTAGGGGTCTGTTAGACAGAGGCCCTGTACTATTTTCCCAATTTAACACACAATCTTAATGTCATCCTATTCTTAGCTCGATGTCCATCCCTGAACAACGGAAGACTGTTCAGTGTATTGGAATTAGAACTTCAGGACTGAGGGTAGCAATCCGGTTACTTAATTTATGCGCAAAATATACTTCAATAACAATGTCACCTCACCCGTACTTCGTCAGGGCAGATAGGTATACCAACCAGACATTATATCTTAAAGTTACGTGGACTCGAACAATCAATCTTCTCGTAATAAATAGCTAACCATAAATCAACGATATCCTACTCGCATTCAAACCATTACAACTACTAGTCTACTCGTAGTTGGAATAAACAGCAAATATAGGTTACGGTATCGAATTCGGTCGCTTACAGAAACGCTACAGACAATTAGTGCGGGATTACTCTTCGCGCTACCTACTTCGCCGAAGAACTGCTAATACACACCGCACTTGATCACGTTCAGAGACACACTCAATCATCACCGAACAGACTCGCAACACAATACAACTGATTCGTAACTCTGTACTAAGGTGAGGATAATCGGCTAGCCAGAGTACAGACGGAACAGAACAGGCAGAACTTATCTTTTCAACAGCATACACGCACACACAATGCGTTACAGCACTCTCAACGAGACTTAATCAAACAACACACTACAATTCCCACAAAAACGGGCTGCTGCGGTTCTTTTTCTCATTGCCTTAAATAGAGGATTTTTTTACAAGGGTGCGCACTTCTGTAGTTACCTGCGCGTTTCTTGAAAGATTCTTTTTTCATTTAAGCTCCCTGTCCTCGTACTTTTGTCCTTGTTCGGCGGCCGTCAGCACTTTTACATTTAAGGCACCTGTCCGAGTTCATTTGTCCTGGTTCGACGGCCCTCTAACACTGGCACGCACGGTGGACCCGAATCCGCAGGTGCATTACTGACTTCAGCATCCTTTTGCGTTGCCTGTAGGCCCATTCCAGAGTTTGGCTCCCGAATTATTTCTGACCGTACTTGTTCAAGTGGAGGAACAAGTATAGCCAGCCATCTCCTGCGAAAAAGTGTCCAAATATTTTGAACACGACTATCCAATTGCTGTTTTAATAAGTCTATGTCCACATTTGTCATTAATGTGGCATTCAGTTCTACGCCCTCATCTTTTAATATCTGTCGTTCGAACTCCTGCAAAACCTGTATTCTGGACTGCAAAATTTCATTTTCGGATTGCAGGTTAGCATTCAGTGAAGAAAAACTTGTCATTTCGGCTTGAATCTGTGTTTGGATAGTTTGCTGCCACTGATTAAATTCTTGAAAACACATTTTTGCGTGGATCAATTCTGCCGTTAGTTGCCGGTTGTTACTCTGTAACGCTTGTAGTAAAGCTTCTTTGTCGTCCAATTCCTTTTGCATCTGTGTCATTCTATCTAGTAATGAATTGGACTTAGTCATCGTAGTGAATAGTAATTCGTTTTTGTGCTGAAGCGCTTGTTCTTGTTGCCGCAAATATTGAGAAACCTCTTGTAGTTTGTTTTGCATCCCGATCACAAAATCGGGTTGGAGATCGTCCGGTAATTGCTCTGGACTGGCAGTTGGCAGATTGTCTGCCATCCTTTGTTTAATTGACAGCCGAAACGGCGTCCCTACGGTCTGGTTCTGTGCGCTATTACCTATGTGGAAGAAATATGCAGACGAGGTGGAGACTTGGTCTGCTTCCTCAGGCTCTGTTTGGTGTCCTGTGTCTATCCTATCATGCTCACCGGAATAAAAATGGGGGAACCAGTGTAGCTTCTCATCCTTCACTGATTGGACAAAATTAAATATAGCAGCTAAATAGGCTGCTAGTCTGCTGTTGGTGTGGGATCTTCGCTTATCCCCGACAATGATTTGTGTGTAGAGGTGGTTATACAGCCAGTGTGTCCAGCTAATCCGACCTCCTCCTTCGGCATGTACTAATGGTGAAAAATTTTCTCTCGACATTAAATCGAATTTAACTAGGAAACAAAGCTTCTCTAAGTACCACTTAAATTGTTCTCGACGCTGATATGTGGCATTTTTCAACATGTAATACCGTCTGGGGCCTTCACAGTCGCCAAATTCATTTCTCAAATCTTCATTCGAACATTTAGGATATCGGGCATCGTCATACAGTGGCAGTTTAAATATAGCTGAGACTAACTGTGGCGAAAATTGTACCTGATTTAGAATGAAGCCTTTTGTCTGTCGCATGCTATATAATTGATTCTCTGCATCGTCATTAGCGATCCACTGCTCCCATGGTAATTGAACAAACTGGATGAGTCCTATCCTCCGTAGCCAGTTCTCATTCCTTCTCGAATGGATGTCGAGCTCGATTTTAAATTCGGTGGAAAATTTATGATGGCTCTTTACTGTTGCAGAAGTTACTGAGTCAGCTGCATTATCCTGTAGGGTAGTATCTGTTGTCGTCACAACATGGTTCTGTGTATTGGCGCGCTTCCTGAGTTGCCATCTGAGTATGTTGGATTCAGACATGCTGTTGGCATACAAGTCAGATGAAGAGCATATTAGCGCAACGGAGGAGTCATGCACAATACGGCAACAAGGCCCAATCATTTTTTCCCATGGACCATTCACAACTCAAGTGATTTTAATCACTACACAAACATTGTAAATTCCGTTTTTGGTAGAATAGACTCCATTTTGTGCAAGCCGAGGAGTCCTCGAGCTTGAGGAGTATTAGAACTAGCTACATACCAATTTTCATAATTTTTAGACTCTGTTTGAGCCCCCAAATAGGCTCTAGAACCTAATTTTTAACTAGGCCGGACACTAGGTCTGGACAAGACCAAAGCTAGCTAGAAAACTATAAAAAGAGCTAGAGAGCTCATTTTTGGGGGTAGAATGTTTGTGAATTGAGCTTATGTAAGAGACTTTTTGACTAATGCAAAGAACTCCATTGTTCCTCTCCTTGTTCTTGCCTTGTGTGCGCGTGTGTGTGTATGTGTGTGCATGCTTGTGTGCTTCTCACTCACACACTTGTGCCTTCACTTGCTCATAGTCTTCATACTAGTCCTCACGTCTCCACGGATTGACAATTATGAGGTGAATCTTCTCACGTTGGTACTCACCATTGTGCTAGAGTGACACCAAATTTGGCGCCGTTGCCGGGGAGAGAGCTTCGAGGACGAGCGTGTGATGGTAAGACGTCGAGTTGAGACATTGGAGTTATAGGTAATATCCTTCCTTCTCTTTATTGTTCTTCATTTTTTCCTTACTTTCGCATCACCATCATCACCATCATCATCCCCACCATCTCTCACCTCCATCTCCATCTCCACAAAAATCTCAGTTTTTTGGTCATATTACACTCCCCACCTCATTTCCCTCATTTCATTGTGAGAGAGAGCGAGAGAGAACTTGCATGCTATCTGTTTTTGGCGTGTTTTTGAGCTTTTGTTGCAGGAACTAGCTGTACCACCTTCTCCAGCAGTGTGTGCAGGTACGACAGACTCTGCACAGGTCCCGAGACGACGACCTCTGTCTATCGCGACAGACAGAAAAACTTAACATTTTGTGAATGCATGTTTGGCACGGTAACCTACACCATAGGGGCACTCTAAATCACTAAAAGTTTCTCAAAAATTTGCGTTTTTTCAGTCTATCGCGACAGACACCGTCTATCGCGACAGACACCATCTATCGCGACAGACAGAGACCCACGACAGACAGCGTCTATCGCGACAGACACCGTCTATCGCGACAGACCAAAATTCCACGATAGACACCGTCTATCGCGACAGACCAAATCACGACAGACGACAGACAGCGTCTATCGCGACAGACCAAAATTCCACGATAGACACTGTCTATCGCGACAGACACCATCTATCGCGACAGACAGAAACCCATGATAGACACCGTCTATCGCGACAGACACCGTCTATCGCGACAAACCCGTCTATCGCGACAGACCCATCTATCGCGACAGACACCGTCTATCGCGACAGACCCATCTATCGCGACAGAAACCGTCTATCGCGACAGACACCGTCTATCGCGACAGACCCATCTATCGCGACAGACACCGTCTATCGCGACAGACAGACATTTTCGACAAAAATTAAGGGGTAAATTTTTGGAAATTTAGGCTAAATTTTGGGCATATTTGCACTCTCAAATACTCCTACACTTACAAAGGCCTTAGAAAAATGCATTAAAACCCCTGAAAGGTTCTGTTTGTCTAGTTAACCCCCTAAACCCTGAACGGTCATAACTTTTTCATATGAAATCCATTTTTTGAGCTCTAGGGCTTGTCGGATAGGATATTTGGAAGTTGACACACAGAGGGGTAGAAACACCAAGGGAGCTCTAGAGGAAATTTCTAGCAATACAAAAGGGGGAACAAGGGTCATTAAGAAAGTGTCTGAAATAAATTGTCTGTCAAGTGAAAGGTCAACTTGGAGCTAATCTTGGGATTGATGCAGGTCTATTGAGAAGCAATTGAGAGCGTCCAAGCAAGGGTTTTGCGCAAGCTTGAGAATCAACTTCTCGAGCACTAAAGAGCAAGGTTCAGCAAGAAAGGTCGGAATACTCTCATCTCCTCTTCGTCAATTCCTAGCTTAGGCTAAGAACGATCAGAAGTAGGAGTAAGTTAGGGCGACGATAGGCAACTATCAAGTTGAAGCATACCTAAACTTTCAAGCTCAAGCTAAGGGCATAATCCTTGTACTGTCGAGAATTTTAAAGGAAAAGAACTTAACGTGGAACGATCAACTGTAAGTGCGAAACAACGTTCAAATATTCCTGACGACGTGATATCAGACAAGACCTTAAACACGATAAAATGACTAAAAAGAACCAAGCGACTAATCTAAAGTAACCAGCAACGAGGTTGTACTCTGGGCAAAGAATTGGGCTACTTAGATAGACATATGAACCTTAGATCAGGACGACATCTAGTAAGGGAGAGACAAAGCCTTAGATCTTCAGAGGCTAGTGTTAACCACACTGCTAGGTCTTGGGCCCAGCAGTTGAGCCACCACTCGTACTACCCTAGCTCCGAGACCAGTGAGTCAGAGATGTCTCAAGGCATGGACAGACCTACGGGGAGTTCAGGTGTGCCATACTTGTACAGGGTAGAAGGCCCTTACAAAACACAGTTGGAATACCTTAGGAACAACCGATTAGGTGCTAGCATCTATGAGGATGGCCTAGGAAGATCCGTGGTCCAGATTAAAAACCCTGACCAATCCATAGGACTAGAGCATCCAGCTGTCAAGTTTGAAAACGGTGCATACTTGGACAAAGAAGGAACCATATACGTAGTCACCAGTCACCCAGATAGGACAGATGAATTTGGAAATGTAATCTCAGAAGCGGACTTAGGTGACTTGGAACAAGGAAACATGGGAGTAGAACCTAGAACACCCCGAGGTAAATCTGTTCTTACGAGAATAATCACACCAGAGTGGATTCCCCAAGATAATAAGAGCATAGATCTCCTTCTGAACCGAGAAACTGAAGAAGCCTTTTGGAGATATAAATCTGGTCGGCCATTTGATGTAGGAACAATCATGATCTATGAGCTTAAGGATCCGGATAGCCTAGGCAGAGTGACCTACTTAGATCACGCCTCAGAAAGGATCTTCGTGGTGACAGAAAATGACAGGCATGCTTACACTTGGAAAGGTGAAATCATTTTCCCCCAACCAAGATCACATGTGTCCTACGGTCACCCTGGAGCGGGAACATCCCAAGCTCATGGAACTCAAAGAGACAGAAATAGAGATAGGCCAGAAGTAAGTTTTGCCAACTCAGGGGGCAGAGAAAGAACGAGGACGGAAACGAATAGAGTAGAACCGGAGATACATAGAGCTCACAGGAATCAAAGAAATGCGGATGAGTTCCCTCTACCACGACCTAGAGAGCACACCAGGACTTTGAGACCAACTCAGCTAGTTAAGTCCATGAAAAATTACTTTGATGGCACAGGAGACCCATACGATCATGTGGCAGAGTTTAGGCAAGTCTTGAGAGCAGAACAAGTGGAGGATCTATTCACACAATATAATGCCTTTGGTCTAACCCTTAGGAACACAGCCCTTACGTGGTTCCAACCATTGAATGAGAGACAATTTAGGAGCATAGACCAACTCCTGGAGGCTTTCGTTATTGAATTCTCTAAGAATGGCATAAGACATAATACCTCCTCATTGATTCACAGCTTCAAGCAAACCCCTCAAGAGACTGTGAGACTTGCAGGATGAAGATTTAGGCAATATCTTGAAAGATGCCCTATTACGGAGCTCCCCACACCAGCTAAGCAAGTGGCTTTATTCTTAGATGGATTGCTGAGTACAAAGTTAAGATCCTATGTGTACTTGAAGGACCCTAGGACCATAGAAGAGTGTGTACGCATGTGCATTGACATCGAGGATAACCTAGGGGAGGAATTAGAGCTTTCCAAGATATACAAAGATTCAGATAGTGTCTCTAGCCTCTCTTCCACGCAGTCCACATCAATTGAGGAACTGACAGAGAAAGTAGCTCAGAAATTAGGTGTCACTGGTAAACAGATCCCAAGGTTTGCCTCTGTGAAGAGATGCTACACTTGTGGTGGCGACCACATGGCGAATGTATGTCCCATTATGGCTCAACCCCAAGTAAATCCTAGTAGCCAGTACTGCACCATAGAACGGAGGTACACCAATCACACCGCACAAGATTGCCCCTACAATAAGCAAACAGTCAGGCAAACTTACCCTCAACCCTATCCACCGCAGGGAAGATACTAGAACCAGTACCCTCCACAACCATATGGCAGGCCACAGCAACCTTATCAGCAACCATACCAAAACCAACAAAGGCCTCAGCCCGTGTTAGTCCAACAACCTCCAGCTCCATCCAACGTGATCCCGGTAAAGTATACAGCTACAGAAGAAAACCTGAATAGAGCTATAGTCCCTGTAACACCATTGCTTTCAGAAAGTGACCCCAGTGACCATAGCTTCGATTCTACACATGTTGATAGTCCCCAGGCATACTACATGCAGTCTCCTGAACATGGTGAGTCTTACTATAGTGAAGAGCCAAATGAACCTAGTTGGGAATCAGATTACACAAATGTCATGTATGCAAACCCCAACCCCAGACCCCAACCTAGGCAGATAAGACCCCCATTCCCTAGAGGACCATGCTACCGATGTCAGGGTGATCATCTCATTCGTGATTGCCCCTTGCCTCCACCTACACAACCCCAGTCAGTAACGATCCAAGGTTATTGCCAAGAGTGTGGGAAAGAGCATCTCCTACGAGATTGCCCTAAAAATCCTAATAATATGCCAAAAATCACTCCTATAAATGTTATTGGGTTGGTTGTAGACTCCACAGGGAGTGTGACTTCCACTGCGCCAGTGCAAGTGGTCACAAGAGCTCAAGCTTTGCAGCAAAACCAAACCGCAGGCCAGGAAAAGAGCCCAGAAGTTAGTGAAACCGAGAGCATGACAAAGAAAAGAACTAGAGCTTGGAGAGATAGTCGTGAAAGAATGAAAAGGCAATGGGCAAAGAAGATGAGTGAACTAGAGGAAAGTCTACGAGAAACCAGGGCCAAAATCATAGAGATCACATCTCAACCGCACTCTCACACATTCCCACCGCTACCATCCCCATCACCCTCCATTCCTCCACCCTCTAACACACCCCACGTAACCCACCCACCACCCCGAGCAGGATCAGTATTAGCTGATCCCACTTCCGAAGACATAGACATGATGCTTAAAGCATATCAGACCAGAATCCAAGAAGGGCCAAATGTAACGGATCATGACAAGTGCTACCCTAGAGCTGACCTAGAGATAGAAAGAACCAAGCTTTGCGCGAAAATGGTCGCATTGGCTCAGACTATGTTTGAAGCCAGTCGCCTTTTCAATTATTCGGGCTCAGCCAAGACACAATTACACTTGGATGGACTTCTAGAGAAGTTAGAAGGCATAATTGCAAGATCTGCCAAGGAAGAAAAAAAGCTAGAAAGAGATAAAGCAAGCAAGAATATGACCCATTCCCCACCAGAAGCTTATATGCCCAATCCCACTGAACCAGACCACCCCCCTTCACTAGAAAGAATTGAGAATCTAATGGCACCCTCACAAGAGGAACCCGCCCCTCAACACCATGACAAGGCCAGTATAAGAGCAGGTCTTCCTACCCAGACAGCCTATGTGCCAAAAGCTTATGTGCCTAACTCCACGGAGCCAGACACATCATCTTCTATGAATCGATTCACACCAGAATTCCTACGAGAGATTCAAGAAGACAAATGGGCTAAAGAAAGCGAAGTGCCTCCTCCCATTGAACTTGTGGATGATGCACATGACCAATTCCCACAAGACATCCCATCCATTTATGGGGAGCAGGAGAGCACCCAATCTCAAGAAAGATTAGACTTCGAATCTAATTCTCTACAGGAATTACCCCATTTCACGGGGCCATGGGAAGCCAAGTCTACTTGTATGAGAACCCCCACGATCATGGTAAGAAATGAAGATTCAGTCATACCTAGGAACACAGAGGTAGTGAAAAATACTAAAGTGCAGTGCAATCTCAAGTTAGAAGAGCTACTCAAGGTTAGACCTGAATTATGGAAACATGTAGCCAAACAAGTACCAGAGATAGCAAAACCTCGTTCCCAGGCAGGATCACATAGGACAGTGCCAGAAATACCCTTGGATAAGATAGGAGATATGTGTGAAGGAGAAGAAGGGAACACCTATCTTCCCATTACCTACCAGGAGTACACCACCAAGGCAATTTTGGACTCAGGTGCAGGAGTTGCAATTGCCACCACTTCCCTATGGAAGCGTTGGGGCAAGCCAGCACTCAGGCCAACGAGAATGAAACTGCAGATGGCCGATGGTCACATAGAGAGACCCCTAGGATTGCTAGAAGGAATAACTCTCACCACCTGTGGTGTCGAGTTCGAACATACCTTTGCTATATGTAACTTTAGCAAAAATCATGCCTATGAGATGATCTTGGGACGACCTTTTATACGACAGTTGCAAGTGGTACAGGATTGGGGAACCAATTCTTTGTACCTGCAGCACTTAGGTGTTACAACCAAAGTCAATCTCAAGGATTACTCTCATAGAGATGTTCCCCCTATCCAATGGAATCCCATCCATAGAGCCAAGGATGATACGGAATCTGTGCATTCCATAGGATCAGGATCCTCATGGATGCATGAAGACACTCATTTATGGATGTGCAAGGTTGCAGTAGAAGAAGAGAAGAGAGAGAAGGCCAGAGAGGTAGGTGCAAAAGAAACACATAGATCAATTCAAGACCCAGCCTATGCACCTGTAGTTTTTCCTGATGAGGAATTTGAACCCCATGGCTGGGCAGAAATCCTAGCAACAATGGATGTAGCCATCAATGAAGAACAATGGACACCTCACTGTGATGAGGATGGCTATGATATTTCAGTCTTCTCCATAGAGCCAATCATGGGAGAGGCAGTTCTAGAAGAATGCAAACCTAACCCTGATGCCTTTGAGGATGCAAGTGACTCCGACCTAGAGTCAATCATCATGGACCCACCATTTGCATCAGATGAAGAATACTTCCATGAAGTAGAATTTCAACCCCAGAGGTACGAAGAGCTTACAAGTGATGTAAGATTAGCCACACATGTGACCCTGAAGGGAGAAGGAAAGAAAAGAAAGAAGAGAGAAGTCACACCAGAAGAGGAAGAGTCCTTGTTTGAGGTCCCGGAAAATTTTAAGAAATATGAGATAGATGACAGAAGAGTCATGATCAGAATGCCTAAGCGAGAGGCACAATCAGGAGAGGCCTATGATAACAAAGGAACCACCAAGAAAATAGTTGTGGCCCTAGAGGAAGGAGAGGAGAGATGCACGTACATAGGCCATGACCTAACAAAGGAAGAAGAGCATGCGTTAATTGCCTTGTTAAGAGAATACAGAGATGTGTTCGCTTGGAGTTACAAGGATTTGAAAGGTGTTGACCCTGACATATGCTCACACACCATCCCCATGACCTCAGATGCTAAACCCTCTAAGCAAAAGCCCTACACATATAACGATAATTACGCTGCTAAGATCAAAGAAGAGATAGATAGACTGGTTGAAGCTGGATTTATCTATGAAATTGAGCACACTGAATGGGTATCCCCCATCGTAGTGGTGCCCAAGAAGAATGGCAAGCTGCGTGTGTGCATTAACTTGAAAAAGGTTAATGCCGCCACGATTCGAGATAACTATCCACTTCCCATCACAGAACATCTCTTAGAAAGAGTGGCAGGCAAGGAAGTGTACAGCTTCCTTGATGGATTTTCGGGCTACAATCAAGTAGCCATAGCTCCAGAGGATCAGCATAAGACAGCCTTTGCCACAGAGTGGGGCATATTTGCCTTTCGTGTAATGCCATTTGGGCTTACCAATGCACCAGCTACCTTCCAGAGGCTGATGTGCCATGTATTTAAGGAGTTCCTGAGGAAGAACTTAGAAGTCTACGTTGATGATCTTTGTGCTCATTCGAACATTAGACAAACCCATATCCCTGAACTCAGGCAAATCTTCGACAAATGTAGAGAATATCAAGTCTGCCTGAACCCAGAGAAATGTGTTTTCATGGTCAGGCAAGGCAAGATTCTAGGACACATAGTATCAAAGAATGGCATATCCACTGATGAAGAGAAAGTGAGAGCTATAGCAGAACTACCTAGGCCAAAAAATGTCAAGGAAGTACAAGCTTTCATGGGGCATTGTGGTTATTACCGACGATTCATACACATGTATGCTGTCATTGCAAAGCCCATGTACGGACTTCTGACTCACTTTGAGTGGACTGATGAATGTGAGAACTCCTTCCAGGAGCTTAAACGGCGATTATGTTCAGCACCAATCTTGACCACAACAGATTGGAATAAGTCATTCCATGTTCATGTGGATGCATCCAATTATGCCATTGGATGTGTGCTTGCACAACCTACTGGTGAAGGCAATATGGATCTCCCAATTGCCTATGCCAGTAGACAATTGAATGTAGCTGAACGAAATTATACCACTACAGAGAGAGAAGGCTTAGGCATGGTATATGCAGTCAAGAAATTTAGACACTATTTGCTTGCAAATAAGTTTAAATTTTTTACTGATCATCAGGCTGTGCTATACCTCGTAAACAAACCATGCAATACAGGAAGACTAGTGAGGTGGTTTCTCTTGCTCATGGAATATGACTTTGAGGTTGTGGTAAGAAAAGGAAGAACTCATTTAAGGGCAGATCATCTCTCTAGGCTCACGTCGGGAGAAGCCCCACAGGGAGTATCAGATGATCTTCCTGATGCTTACTTGTTCAATTTAGAAGTGGTGCCACAGTGGGCTAAGTCATTGGTACCAGTATTGACATACGGGCCTAACCATCCAGTAGTAAACACACGGAATAGAGAGGTTGTGAAAGCCCAAAAGTACCACATCATGGCAGGAAGCATGTACAAGCACACAGATCAAGGGATCTTGGCTTGTTGCGTAGAAGAGGATGAGTACCCTAAATGGTTGCAATTAGCACATGTAGGTGCATTAGAGCAACACTACTCAAAGCAACGAACCTTACAGACACTAAGGAGACTCGGAGTACATTGGCCAACTATGGAAGCTGATGTCCAAAGCGTGTGCAAGGAATGCCCAATCTGTTGCACTAAACCACCTGTGGAACATGCCACACTTTATCAAGTGTCCATAGTGCCAGATTGGAGTGAACCGCTAGTATCCTTCTTAAGGACGAGAACATTCCCTCCAGACATGACTTTGGCTAGGCAAAAGAGTTTAGAACAAGAAGCCCAGGATTATTCACTCATTGGTGATAATCTATACAAGCGTGGTAAAGACGGTTACCTGAGACTATGTGTCCATGAGAGTGAGTATCTCAAGATCTTGGACACTGCTCACCAAGGTGTAGCAGGAGGACACTTTGGACTAGATCGAGTGATCAAGGCAATACTATTTGCGGGCTTCTGGTGGCCTACCCTTCACATGGACGCACATACCTATGTGAAACGGTGTGATGTCTGTCAGCGAACCCAGTATCCTATACGTAAAGATGAGATGCCACTGAAACCTATGATGGGTGGACGTGCTTTCTCTAAGTGGGGAATAGACTTCGTAGGTCCTATTAATCCCCCAGCTAAGGGTTCCCATGCAGAATATATCATTGTTGCAACAGACTATCTAACTAAGTGGGTGGAGGTAAAAGCCACAACGAAGAACGATGCTCAAACAACTGCTAAGTTTTTATTTGAGAATGTGTTCACTAGATACGGACTACCCATAGAGCTTGTAAGCGATAGAGGCACTCACTTCTTGAACGAAGTTATTGAAAATCTGCTCCAAGAATTCTTGGTAATACATAAGAAGTCTGCCCCCTATCACCCTCAAGCAAATGGCCAAGCTGAGAGCACCAACAAGATCTTATGCAATGTATTGACGAAATTAGTGAATAATAAACGCTCTGATTGGGACAAACAGCTACACCATGCTGTTTGGGCATACCGAGTTGCCTACAAAACGGTACTCCAAGCCACGCCCTTTCAAATGGTGTTTGGTCAAAATGTTGTGCTACCGCTAGACTTTTTGATCCCTACGTTGAAAGTAGCACAAGAGTACGAATGGACAGGTCATGAACTCGCCTCTAGGATCTTTGACCTTGAACGATTAGGGGAAACAAGACTGAGAGCCGCTGCCGGAATATATGCAGCCAAGAAGAGACAGAAGGCATATTTCGATGCCCATGTGAAGGATAAGGGCTTGAAAGCAGGAGATCTAGTTTTAGTCTATACACTGAAACAACACGCAAGGAAACTAGAAAAGAGAGGCTACGGACCTATGATTATCAATAGGATCTCCACGAGTGGAGCAGTGCAATTAGCCACGCTAGAAGGTGATATTCTCCCAAACTATATTAGCGGTTGCAGAGTCAAGTTGTATCAGGAACCCCTCACGGAGGAAATGCTCAGCCGACTCAACACTGCTAAGAAACGCAAAGAGGAAGAAAAGCGAGTTCGAGAAGAAGCTCAAGCAGAAGCTTTAGAACGCATCAGAAGGATGAAGTTACGAAAGCAAGGTAGAGATCAGCCTAGAACGAATGACTATGCAGATCAAGGATATCCTATGGCCATGTGTGAAGTCGCAGGAACAAGCTTGCATAGAATAATTGATCGACGTCCTTTCATAACCCTAGATATAGGACAAGGAAAGAGTGCAAGGACCGTAAGAGCCTTGATTGACTCAGGTGCAGCCACTAGTGCTCTTAAATTGTCTTACTGTCAAGAGTTGCAGTTAACTGTCAATCCTGTGGAAGCGTATCTCATAGGATTGGGAGGCGTGGAAACCCCTTGCATGGGCGAGGTGGAACTTCCCCTCTATATTCATGATGAGGCTATAACACTTAAAGTACTAGTGTGTCAAGACGAGGATCTCACTGAACCTCTTGTCTTGGGTCAAGATTGGATCTATGACCAAGCAGTTAACTTAAACTTAAGAAGTGGACTTCTTCAGGTTTGGGTCAATCATAGTCGAATTACAGTAGAGTTAGATAATGGAGCACTCAAGGAATTAGGAAAGGCACAGACTCCTGGTCCTTCCAGGAATACACATGAAGATGACCATGTTGTTCTTGTCCAAAACTATGTGTTGCAGAGGAATAATACTCGCAAAAAAGGAGTCAGGGATGCAAAGGAACTCCCTTCTTTTCCAAAGGCCAGAAGGGGGCAACAACCAAAGGTGGATCCAAGGCAGAAGAAGCAGAGTACTACCTATGTCCGGGATCCAGAGTACTTGTGCAGCAAAATGTCCCAGCAAGTGAAACAAGTGTGGGTGCGGAAAGGCGAACACCCGGTTGCACTCCAGCCAACCACACGGGCAAAGCCTCTTATTAGTAACCAACAACACGACACTAATAAGAAGTCTTTCGGAAATTCTTCTGCTAACGTGAAATCTATTTGGGTGCCCAAGAAGTCGATGAAGGCTAGGCCACAATCAAGACAAATTTGGGTGCCTAAGACTTGCTTGCGGGCGCAAATAGCTACGCCGAAGCCACAACCTATACAACGTAACCCATTCACTCGCACAACCGGCATCCACTCGTTTTCAACACTCACGAACACACCAAGGCCCATGAGCACGAACAGAATCATTTGTAAATCGGTCCATAAAAGGCCTCATGTTCAAGCTGATACACCTATAATGTTCTCTAGCGTCTCTACGAAACCAAGAGAAAAACCCATCCACTGCATTTGGCAGCTTAAGACCTGTAATAAACCCCCCGACCCCAATTTGTAAATTCACCCCCACTTACTAACTGCGTTAGTCTCCTAGGAATACCCAAGCATTAACTACACACACTGTCTTCGTGCACTTACTAACCACTAACTCACCATCTACCTCATGTTAATGTTGTGATGGGGACAACTACGGATTTATTCTGTCCATTACGATGTTAACGCATGATTCTATATTCTCACAGAATCAGAAGGCAAGAAGTAAAATGGCAGAAGCGACAGGTTCGGGCTCACAAGTAGGGATACTCACTACAGGAATTGATGTGGATAGTCTACCTGTGGATGTTCCACCAACTGAACGACCAGGGGAGCTGAGGCACCTTCAGCAAATCCCGGTGCCGGATCCACCCACAGGGATCACAGAAAGAGTCCATGCCAATTCTCATTGGTTCAATGACATGCCAGGTCCATTAGGAGAGGCCAAGTATATATGGGAGTCTAAGTGCGACTATGACAGATCATGGGTTCGATTCCAATTTTTCTCCAAGGAGTTCGAGACTTTACAGAACACCGAGGATCTCCAGACCATATGGCAACGAGCAGGGCTGGCCGAATACTTTGAAGCCCCACTACCTAAACCAGATCTCCTCCGATGTTACTATTTGGTCTCCACATTACAAGCTAATGAAGAAAAGGACAAACCCGGATCATTTGTTCTTCCCTCCTTGCTGGGCAACAACGAGTTGAAGAGGTTTGAACTTACTGTGGAGTTGGTAAGCGACGCTTTGAATATGCACGGCACGCATGTACCTTCTGAAAAGGATGCTCTTGTTCCCACTAACATGAAGGATAGGAAACTATTGAAGCTTAAAGACATGGCAGCACTCACACCAAACGTGTCCATCCCTCTCCGCATGTGCATGCAACATTTCGCCTTTCCCGGCCAAGACTGCTTCACACAACCACACAAGAGAATCTGGTTCGCTCTCTACTTAGTGGAAGCAGGTGCGTTACCCATTAAGCTACCAGTATGGATTATAGATCAATTGTATGAAGCAAACAAACGGTCTTCTAGGAAATTAGTAGTGAACGGTTGCTGTGCAATCACACGCATTATTTATCGGTGCCTAGCATATGATGTTCCCATTGAACGTGCCTTAACTTGGGCACAATTACAAATGTTTAAGAAGCTCAAGACGTCCACACATCAATCCAAGCGCATGAGGGGCGCGATCCCTTGTGTCCAGACAAGGGAAGTTCTGACTACTCCGGAGGTATCGCCACGAAGGGAGACCACAGTACCTCCCTTTACCATCAGGATACCTAGGTCGGAATCTGCAACTACGACACAAGCTACCCCTTCAGCTCCTCCTGCTCCAACTGAATTTGAATTTGCTGCAACTGGAGATGCTGAAGGAATGGACCCCCAGGACTTCGAAGCATTCTTACAAAGTACACAATTCTCTGATGTGGAGTTTTATTCAGATACAGAGGAACAAGGCACATCTTCACGAAGAAGAAGAAAATCTACAGACGGCCGACATGTACATTGGAGCGACGATCAGCCAGGTCAACAACAAGGACACCTAGAGGAAGAAGGAGCTTATGAAGAGGAGACCACTGAAGCACCAGCCTATACAGCAGAACTCCGAAGGCTGTATCAGATTATGGAAAGAGTGCGATCGCAACAACTACTCACCGAACAGAGTAGCAGAGTACTCATGACTCAGTTGTTGGAAGAAGCAGGAGTTGACTCAGAGTATAGGGAAGGTCTCTTATTGATGGCAGAAACATATGGGGTAGTGGAAGCAGTGCGCACTGCCATTCGGAGGTCCCCAGTTCAATATGATCCACGAAGGTTCCAGACACGACCACGTTCAGGTAAGAATATCCAGATTCCCATTACAACTGCAGAAGAGCCAACTATTACATCTGAACCTATCAGGACAACCTCCCAAGCAACCGAAACGGCTAGCCAAGAGCACCCAGTCACCCATGAGGAGTCCACAGAGCCACAACCACCCACACCCCCACCCTCGCCCCCTAGAGCAGAAACAGTGGAAATCACCTCGACCACTCAACCCACCGAACCAACCTTCATCTTCCGTACTCCCATCCCTAGTTCCACCCTATTCTCTACCACTGATAACCCAATCTTTGAAGCAACCCCCATCACTACACACTCCACCGAACCGCTCCTAGAGCCTGCCCTAGGACAACCATCCCCCATGCCCTCAGCCATAGGTCATCCTGACCCTAGATCCACATTCATGGGTTTCCCTGCTACCACGCAACCCTTCGCGCCCCCCTCCAATTTACGACCTCAACCCCCGACCTCTCTCTCTCCATTTCTACAATCCCTCCATGACCTCCTTGCTAGTACTTTTCAACCAGGGTCTCAACCATTTCCTTTCTTTTCAGCTCCCCACCCCACTTCGCATCTATTCACCACTTCCATACACACACCACCTACCATCCCAATGTATATGGCAGATCCCACACTCGCACCCACTCCTGAAGGCATGGACATTTCACCACCCACGGCACCTCCCCCCACGATTCCACCTCCTCCCATTCCCCCTCCACCAATTTCACTCACACACACGACTTCAATAGGCACATCATTCACTCTTCCCCATCCCCAATTCCCTTCCCATGCATCTCCCACTGTAAACACCACCCACTCATCTATAGGAAGTGCATTGGACACCATGCTTGCTTGTATATCAAACTTAAGGACAGATTACATTCAGCTCCAGCAACAGAATGAACGCCTGCACGAGCACTCAGAAACACTACAGCACCGCCTCGCGGCACTAGAAGACGAAAATGCTCGCCTCCACACACAGTTCCAAACTCTCCAAGAAGCTCATGGCATATTGGAGGAACAGTTACAGAACACAGATCAGGAAGCGATACAGGTGGTAGAAGGTCACCTACGGACACAGCTGGAACGCAACTCAAAGCTCCAGCGAAATATGGCTCTACTCAAACGCCATCTCGCGGCCGCTCAGGAAGAGAATCGATGACTGCAAGTACAAAATCAAGAGAACCTGGAGGCAGCTATTGAGAGCACACCGGGGGCACCCATCAGCCCATCCAAGTTTCAAGCAGTGACCCCCGATAATATCAAGATCATATTGGAAGACTATGCCATGCTGCTTGAAGCACATGATAAGCTATCGGAGGAACTGGGACAATTGAAGCAGGAACACCAAAAAGGACAAACAGCAGCCTCCCCAACCACCCCCTCCGCGGCTTCACTTCTCACAGACGCAGAGGCCATAAAGGATCTCGAGAAACAGGTCACTGAATTGCAAACACGTCTACTACAATATGAGAGACCACCTTCCCCTCCAGAGGCTCCCACGGACGAAGAAGTTGTGCAAATTCCTGTGGAACAAACGTTTGACGAAGAATACGATCCACAACCATTCCCAAGAGGTCAACAAACAGAAGAAGCTCAGGACACATTCGAGGCACCACGGCCCCCATGGCTACGTCAAGTGGAGGAAATCGGGAGTTCGCACGAAGAGCGCACAGTAGTGCAAAATCAGGCCATGAGGGTCATAGAGGAAACTGTGCTACAATCGGCTTACTTCAAGAACCTGTCATCGAGACGCCTGATCCTCTCATCTGAACTCCAATACAGGCCGTATTATATTATCTTGGCTGATTATAATGCAGAAATACAAAGAGTCATGGGTCAGATTCCTACCTTTGCGACCCAATTTCAACCCGAAGACCTTCCTCCAGAGGTGCAAAAAGGCAAAATTCGTCAACCCACCTGGCGGCAGAAACTTCTAGAGACATATCCAGAAATGCTACGCACATGGAACAACGCACCTTTACACCTCCTATATAATCCATGCTACGGTCCAGTCCCACACCGCAGGTCTTGGAAGGCATTCAATATCAAGGTACAGAACAACGCGCAATGCAAGGAATGGCTGAACTACCCGTACATTGCGCCACCACAGGGACCACCGTCGGTAGCATATATGATGGGAACCATTCGCCACTGGATGCCGCGCTTGAAGCCCATGCAAGATGTAGCAGCACAAATGATGCTTAAAATCTTAGATATGATGCAGGTAGTCCTGAAAACGTTTAGAAATGCAGCTGCACCACAGGTACGTCTCCCGGGGTTCAGCAATGGAAATTATGACTTGGTGTATGACATGAGCACCACCCCTAGTATTCGTGTGGCTTACGCCTGGCATGCGCGCATCAAATACCTCCCTGCCTGTTACAAACAGACCTTTGAAGAAATGTTCAGATCAGGTTTCTGGGAGTATCACTCGGAGATTTTCGCACCGAAGCCAACACATCTGCTCCAACTTTTTGCTTGTGAACAAGCAATGTACTCTGAGTACTACACCACCCCGCAACCAGAGGTCCCTGGTGCAATAAATTGGGATGCATTGGAAGCTGATCTAGCAAGAGGCTTAAGGATAGGAGAACATGAACTGGCCACCAATGTCATCCAATACTATATCGACCATCCGAGAGAACAAAGGTATGTCAGGGGCGACAGACGCTAGGAAGGGGGGAGTGTTGGCATACAAGTCAGATGAAGAGCATATTAGCGCAACGGAGGAGTCATGCACAATACGGCAACAAGGCCCAATCATTTTTTCCCATGGACCATTCACAACTCAAGTGATTTTAATCACTACACAAACATTGTAAATTCCGTTTTTGGTAGAATAGACTCCATTTTGTGCAAGCCGAGGAGTCCTCGAGCTTGAGGAGTATTAGAACTAGCTACATACCAATTTTCATAATTTTTAGACTCTGTTTGAGCCCCCAAATAGGCTCTAGAACCTAATTTTTAACTAGGCCGGACACTAGGTCTGGACAAGACCAAAGCTAGCTAGAAAACTATAAAAAGAGCTAGAGAGCTCATTTTTGGGGGTAGAATGTTTGTGAATTGAGCTTATGTAAGAGACTTTTTGACTAATGCAAAGAACTCCATTGTTCCTCTCCTTGTTCTTGCCTTGTGTGCGCGTGTGTGTGTATGTGTGTGCATGCTTGTGTGCTTCTCACTCACACACTTGTGCCTTCACTTGCTCATAGTCTTCATACTAGTCCTCACGTCTCCACGGATTGACAATTATGAGGTGAATCTTCTCACGTTGGTACTCACCATTGTGCTAGAGTGACACATGCTTGTAAGGGTTGCCGAGAAGAATATGCTGGAAGTTTCCTAACTAGTGCTGAAGCTCGAAGAATACTGTAGTGAAGAATGCTATGCTATGCATACGCATTTTATAAGCACCAGGGCTTGAACTGCCATTTGCTGGAATGATTGTATTTCAGTAGGACATGACTCTTCCTTCCCCTTATCAAAATTGTATCATGAGTAAGAATCATTATGCCGCGTGTTATTCCGTAGATCGATGCTAGACTGAACAAGACTTGACATGTGCGAAAAATATCAGAAAACAAAACTTGGTTATCATACTCATTTCGAATCCATCGTTACATTATGAATTCGCATGGTCGACTTTTACTTATTCTTCTATGAGGCCTTCGAGATACATATTCCTGGCTGATCTAAATGTGCGAGCTATTTTTTTCTTAAGGGTTTCTAATAATTGTTTTAGCGTGTCGGGTTCTAAAACCTGCGCATCTATTCTGACGGAGCTAAGCGCGATTGCTTCGGTAAGCAAGTTTTCGGCCTGGGTCTGCAAGAAGGCCTCCTGTAAATAGAAATCATTGGATAATGCGGCGTCCCTGGATGTCTTCATTTCGGTGACTTTCCGCTGCATCTCTGTGACTCGATCCCTTTGATTTCGCAGTTGGTTATCGAGGCGCTCGAATTGTTGGTTCTGAAATTCAATCGTTTGGGAATATGCATCTCGTTCCCTTCGAGCTTCTGCCAGATCTTTTTGGTGTTTCGCTTCCCTGGTTAATTGTCGTCTCAGCATTCTGTTTACGTCGTCCAAACATTCCTGAGCTCTGCGTAGCTCGTCTTGGACTTGCGCTGCTTCTCGCTGTTGGTCTTGACTCTTTTGGATTGTTTCCTGCAACTGGGCCTTTGTTTGTTCGACCATTTCTTCGAGGGATGAACTGATATCTTCTTTTTCTTGGAGGACTGTCTTTAGTTCCCGGATTTCGTCGTGTGCTTCGTGTAATAGCTGGTCTTTGGCGGAAAGCTGCTCCAATGCCGCATCTCTCTGCTGTACCAAAGCCTGTTGTTCCGAAAACTGGGCTTGGAGGTCAGCTAGCTGTGTCTGTAATTGATGATTCTCCGCTCTTATGGCGTCGACTTCTTCTTGGAGAGGGGTGATGTCGGCTTCCAGGAGGTCTACCTTGTGCTGCAGGTCGTGCCGAATGGTATTTGCAACCTCAGTCATTTGTACCGGAAGTTGTTGTGAGAGGGCGATGAGTAGTTGGCCCATGTTGGCCAGTTCGGAAAAGATCGGAGTAGAGGAAAGGAGGAGTGGGTGTGGTGGTGGTGTAGAGGTTTGGGTATGGAGTTGGGGGGATGTCGGGGGTGAATAATTGGGGGAGGATGAAGAAGATTCGGAAATTGGCGGCGGGAGAGGGTTGACTGGTGGGGATTGAGGGCGAGGGGATGTAGGGTGGGTTACCTGATGCGTGGGTTGGCTTTCACCTGTAATGTGGGCGATGGTGGATTCTACGGCCTTGAGTAGGGTGTTGAGCGCACTGTCGATCACGTGCTGTTCATCTTCTCGTCGTGCTGATGCTTCTTCGGTTGAGACGGGTTCTGTTTCTGTGTGCTTCTGCTGGTCGTGGTGGTCGGTTGAAGATTCGTTGTGTATGGAAGTGGCGGTGTCGTGGAAGGTCTCTTCTTGGTCAGCGTTTCGGGTGTTCTGATTCTGTCCGGCGGATCTTTGTGCTTCGCTTTCTGAGGAGCTGATCCGAATTCTCTTATTGCGGAAAAGTTGGTTGATCTCCTCATCTTCTTCTTCTTCTTCGTCGAGAGGTTGAACTGATTCCTCGTGTCTAAGAATGGGACCTTGGGGTGGTGGTTGTGCGGCAAGGATGGCTGGGAACAGGAATGAGATGATGTGGGGAAGACGAGAGCGCGGGGTGGTACCCTTTTGGAGTTGCTTCACGATGGCTACACATTCTTTATGGATTCTGAGGAAGAAGTATGATGCAAAGTTGACGGGTTCCTGGACAGCTAATTCTAAAGCAGAATAAAATGGTCGTGAGATGCCGTAAGTGCATTTTTGCAGGTTAAGTATGGCGACTAAGAATTGCAGAGCGGATCGTTCGGGTTCTGGGCGGCAGAGAATGGCGTATTCGTTGGACGAGGAGCGGGGGAATAGTTCATTCATGCGGGCAATGGGAATACTCGGGCCATTTTCACGGCCTTGCGGGTTGAGGCGATAGGCTTCAGCGAAGGCTTGGAAGGTGATGACTGTTCGCGAAGGGAGTGAGAGGAAAACCCATTGGCGTTCGGTGGTGGGGGACTGAGCAATGGCGGTGATGATCTGTGTGAAGAAAGGATGGGCTTCCACCGAGTGCCAGGGTAACTCAGCGAAGTTAGCCAACCCTCTGCAACGTAGGTATTCTCCTACCTCGGTAGGGATACCATCGCGGAAGGCTGCATAGTTGGCTATTGCTTCCATGGCGGTTACTGAGGTAGATGATGAGCACGGATGCAGAATGTACGAGGGCTTAGAATACTAGCATGCAACACAATAGCTTATTTCGGCGTCGTCGACAGAGTTTAAATAGAAACACTACGGTGGAGGTGGAATATCATTGTGCGGTGCGGGAATAGTACTGGTTTTCATGCAGGTGTGCATACTCGAGTGACTGTTTAAGAGGGCGGCTGGTTATATCAAGATCGTACAAAACGCGGCTATTTATAAAAAGCAAAAAACAAAAAAAAAAGAAGGAAAAGTTTAAACAAAACGCAGTCCATCGTCGAAAACTTAATGCGGGCTAGTGGTGTGATGATATGGCTGCAACTTCGACCCATTAATTACCTTGGGGAGTGGATTTCCAGTCAATGTAGTCAACCGAAAAGTTGCCGGACCGACTTGTTCTGAGATCTTAAAAGGACCGAACCAGCATAGTTTGAACTTTCCTGCTGCTCTATCGGATTTTGCGTTATAGAAGAGTACAAGCTGACCTACCGAAAAGATTGGGGTCTTCAAATATCGATCGTGTGTCTTGGCTTGCCTTAGTTGTACTTCGCGTATGGTTAAAAAGCTGAGCCATCGGTGCTCATCAAGCTCCCTGAGTGCGTCCATTCGTGCTGTCAGCGACTCTTCTGGTAGCATTTTCTGGGTGATTGCTACACGCAGGCTTGGGATAACTATTTCCATGGGTGCTATTGCTTCCAAACCATAAGCTAGTTTGAAAGGTGTCAAACCTGTTGTTACCTTATATGTAGTTCGGTATGCCCATAATACGCAGGTAGTAGTTGATCCCATCTTTCCGGTGCTTCCATGATCAGTTTCCGAAGGATATTCAATAGTGATTTGTTTGTGCTTTCGGCCAGACCATTGGCGCGAGGGTAATATGGAGAGCTGAGTTTATGTGTCACCTGGAATGATTGGGTTAGTACCTTCATTACTTGATTTACGAAGTGAGTACCTTGATCTGTCACCAATTCGAGTGGTAAGCCAAATCGTGGGAAGACATCATTTAACAGACATTTCGCTACTACGGCTGCTGTAGCAAACCGTAAAGCCCAGGCTTCTGCCCATCTCGTTGCATAGTCTGTACAAGTTAGTATGTATCTGTTGTTACTGAAGACTGCTGGAGGTGTGATTGGACCGATAAAATCTAATCCCCATTTCTGAAATGGCTCGAGTGGCATAATAGGCTGCAAGGGAAAGAAGTGTCGTTGCAGTGGTTGTCCAGACCTTTGACAGTTATCACAGTTTTTGACAAATTGGGCCACATCTCGGTACATAGTAGGCCACCAGAGACCTCCTTGCAGAATTTTTCGGTGAGTTAGATCTGTGGCAAAATGACCACTAGTAGGGGTTGAATGAGCCATCGTGATGACCGAGTTAATTTCGTGCGGAGGAACACATCGAAGTAAGATTCCGGTGTGATCTACATAATATAGTTCTCCTGCAACTAGCCGGAATCGGCGGCTAAAGACTGCCAATTTCCTTCGAACTGCCTTGGCAGTGTCAGATGGAAAGCATCCTTCAGTGAGAAAAGTTAAAATCTGATCATAATATGTAGGTGTTGCTTGTAATTCGGTAGCCTCATCGGTCAGTGGCTCAGAACTATAAATTGATGGAGTCGTGTCATCTATGCCTGTCGGAGCTTCACCAGAATCTAGGCGAGATAAGAAATCTGCTAAGGCATGTGCATTTCCGGGTCGGTGAATGACTTCATAATCAAATTCCTGCAAGGGTAGCACCCATCGGGCTAATCGTCCGCCTAGATGTTGTTGTCTTACTAGATAGACAAGGGCAGCATGATCCACATGAAAGGTAAATTTCCGGCCTAATAAATAATGTCTGAACTTTTTGATGGAGTAAATTAATCCTAGACATTCTCTTTCAGTGGTAGAATAGTTCTTTTCTGCCGGTGCAAGCCTTCTGCTGGCGTAATAGACAGGGCGAAACCACTTATGTGTTTGCTGCATCAGAATACTGCCGATCGCAATATCTGAGGCGTCGACAAAAACATGGAATGGATTGTCCCAGTCCGGTGGTTGTAGGATTGGTGCCTGCGTCAATAGATACTTGAGTCGATCAAATGTAGTTTGGCATTCTTGAGTCCATTCGAACTGTCGTGGAGTTTTGGTGATTAGTCTATTCAGAGGTACAGCCAGATGAGCAAGCCACCGTAAGTGTCTGCCGTGCCACCGTACTTGACCCATAAAACACATTACTTCTTTCGGAGTGGCGGGTACTGGGGCTTCTAAAATTGCCGAAATCTTATCTGGGTCTACTCGGATACCTTGGGCAGATACAATATGACCAAGTAGTTTGCCACATGAAACGGCAAACACTGATTTGCTTGGGTTAAGGCAGAGTCTGTAATCTCGACACTTTTGGAAACAGCATCGTAGATGAAGCAAATGTGCCATCATCTTTCCAAAAATTGAGAAATCATCGAGATATACTTGCATAAACGAATTGAGATAAGGAGAGAAAATCTCTTGCATACATCGCTGAAAGGTGCTTGGTGCATTTCTCAATCCAAACCACATTACCGTACAAGCAAAGACACCCCAATTGGTAATGAAGGCGGTTTTTGGGATATCTGCTTCAGCCATTCTAACCTGATTGTAACCGCTGTATCCATCTAAGAATGAATACATTTCGTGGCCTGCTACCCTATCAAGCATGGTATCCAGAAAGGGGATCGGGAAAGGATCTGGTACTGTTGCTGCGTTCAATTTACGGTAGTCTACACAGATTCGTAATTGCTTATTTTTCTTTGGCACGATCACAATTGGTGAAATCCATTCAGCATGTTCTACTGGTACGATGAATCCAACCTTTAATAATCTGTCAAGTTCGGCTTTTACCTGAGATGCATAATTGGGATTCATCCGATAGCTGGGCTGCCTATTCGGTTTAGCTTCAGGCTTCAGCATGACTCGGTGCTGATATATGCGCGGATCTAATCCTTTCATATCTTTGTAATCCCAGGCAAAGACGTCTGAGAATTCGCGAAGTAGTCGAATCAGATCAGCTTTAAATAATTCCGGTAAGTTTTGCCTTATCTTTACAGGTCCTGGATGATCTTCGTCTCCTAGATTGTACGAGGTCAACTGGTCTTCGGAGACATAAAGCTGTTGCGGTTTCTCTGTGTCGTCTGTCGATCGGAATAGTGAATGTAATTCATTGTCATGTGTTGACACCCTATCTTCCTGCTTGGTTTCTTGGGTGATTGGGGTAACTGTACATACTGAAGTACTCCAGTTATCTATTACGGACTGTAGATCAACAGTTCCTAAGGTCATTAAGTCAGCGTTACTCTTCAGAAATTCCTCTTCTTCATCATCTGATAGTCCATCTAACATGTGGACAGGTTCAGCAAAATATGGTCTGGCGTGCAGTTCGCAAGGTTGTATAGCATCTAATTTTACTATATATCTACGGTTGGCATCTTTGAACGTAAGCTCTTGTGCAGACCAGTCTTGTATTACCTTCGCATGCTTCAGCCAAGGTCGACCAAAAAGAAGGTTGTAATCCAAAGTGGATTCCGGCAGATCTAGTATGACAAAATTCATTTTGAAGGTCGTACCTTGTAAAGTAATGGGTACATTTCGCACAAGTCCTACAGGATGGACTCTAGATTGGTCTGCCATTCTGACAAAAAATTGAACTGGTTCGATTTCGGTCCATCCTAACCTATTGCATAAGGCTGTAGTTGCAATGTTGACACCAGAGCCTCCATCAATCAATACCTGTGTAATTTTATGATTCTTATACCATACTGTAATCAAGGGGACTGAATGATCAACCGTAGAATCAGGTTATGGTTGAACTGCTGCTGTCGCCGGAATACAAGAAGGTCCCGGACTGAACTGTTGCTGGAACTGTTGTCGAACACCAGGTACTAATGCCAGTAGTTGGCCGAGAGGCAGAGTGATAGATGCCTTGGATAAAATTTCCCAGGCCTGCTGAGATTGGTTATCCTGCTCTTTTGAACTTGAGGTCTCTGTTGATGCCGAAGTATCTGCTGTTATATCTACTGCTAATGGTGGTTCCGCTGCTGCTTCCTTTTGTTGTGTTCCTTCCTTTGTCCACGAGGTCTGAGTCACCGAGTGGGTTCTGGGAACACTGGTGGTTCTGTGGCGGTCCAGTGGCTAGCTTTGTTATACATCCTATGTTGTTCTCGTATCCCTGGTTCGAATACTTCTGCTGCTGTCTGCAGCTGTTTTCATGATCGGGTCTGTACTGTAGCAGCTTGCGTTTCTACTGGTGTAATTTGTACCATGTTGGCCATTGGGTTTTGCCGTTCCTTCTTCCTTTGATCGTATTCAGCTGCATCTTTGCAAAATCTTCTGATGTGTCCATATTCACCACAAAAATGACAGCGTGGCGGTGGTAAATTGGGATTTTCCGGTGGTGGTTTGTTCTGCCAGCGGTTTGTATTATAATTATTGTTTCTCTGTCCCCTGTAGTTTCGATATCCTTGCGGTTGATTGTTTCTCAATTGCGGAGGTACATAATGATTTGCTGCCTGTCCATGTTCTTGAATAACAGCATTGACTGTTGTTGTTCCCTGTAATCTGGCATTGTAGACACAATTTTCGGTGGTGTGTCCGGCAATGTTGCAGATAGCGCAGAATGTTTGATTTAGCGCACAGTTGGCACTAGTATGACCTGAATTTTTGCATGTGATACAGTACACTTGTCTGGTTATATCTTCAGTCTTAGTTTTGTTCGTTTTTAACCACTCTAGATCTTCTGTAAATCCACCGACTTTGGATTCCAGTTGCAGAGCCATGGCAATGACTGCATCCAATGTCATTGCTCCGACACATCTGATAATCATGATCTGCTTCAATTGCGGGTTTAAACCATTGATAAACTACTGAGTGATGACGTCATCCGGTAAGTTGGCGTGGGCCTGTGGTATCTGTCGCAAGTGTCTCCTAAAAAGTGTAGCATATTCTTGGACAGTCTGATTCGCCTTCTGTCGGTTGTTCTGTAAATAATCAAAGATTTCGGCGGGATTCTTCTTTAGCCTAAATCGTTGCAAAAAAGCATCTCGTACTGCATCATAGGTACCGAAATGATTAATGTCGTATTCCGTAAGCCATCTAGCCGCTTCATTGACCAGCGTAGATTGAAAAACAATGGCTTTGTATGCCTGATCCGGTGGATGGTTGAGGACTGCATAACTGATCTCGAAAGTGCGTACGTGAGCATCCGGGTCATCTCCTGGGAATCCACCAAATTTCGTGTATGTTACTCCTGTTGGAGGCGGCCTTGGTTGACCTAACTGTTGTTGCTGTTGTTGTCCGTTCATCGTGAGTGTCTCCGATCCTTCTTCTGTATCTTGAGGTTGATTAGGCGAACTATCAGAATCTGGATCGCCGGATGGCGTGCCTTCCGGTGTGCTGTTTTTACTTAGAATGGGTCGCACTTCTGCTTCGAAGAGTTTTCCTTCCTTCTGGATATCCAATATCCGAAATCTTTCTTCCAAGCACGCTGGTTGGGCTGAAGATTCCGCAAAAAATGCAAAGTCTTTGCCTACAGTTGGTGACTCTATCACCAGAATATCACCGGAATGAGCCGAAATTGTGCCAAACTGCAGCGTTTTTCCGCCTTTACCGATCTCTTCTCCTAAAGTGTTTCTAATCGTATATAACTCTGATTTTAGACTAGTTTCTAATGGCGTGTTGGTAGATTCTGAAATTGCTATATCTTCGATAGGATGGGGCGAAATAGCACCCGAATGTACCAAAGGCGTTGATCGTTCCACCGGAATATGACCGGAATCAATCGTGACGTTCTCAATTTGCCTGACCACTGGGTCAGATTGCGTTATACCTTCTCCTGGGGTTGTCTTTAGTACTTTTCGTGTTCCAGTCGTATGGTTCCTAGGATACGTTTCGCCAGACCGAGTAACCGGCATGTATCATTGCTTAGTAGTACTATCTGAGCAGTTGGCAACAATCTGGCTCTGTTGCTACCGTCAGTCAATCGAACGATAAACGTAGTGTTTGATTCTGCAAACCAGTCGGCACGCTACTGCCACTTTTTACAGATAACTGGCAACCTGATGCCACTTTCCCACAGATGACGCCAAATGTTAAACGGGTTATTGTTTAATCGTTACTCTACTTCCGACTCAAACACTTCAAGTTCAACCGGTTCCTAATCTTGCTAACAGCACTCGTTTTCTTAGCCACGTGGGTTCTTGGGAGTGGTAGGGGTCTGTTAGACAGAGGCCCTGTACTATTTTCCCAATTTAACACACAATCTTAATGTCATCCTATTCTTAGCTCGATGTCCATCCCTGAACAACGGAAGACTGTTCAGTGTATTGGAATTAGAACTTCAGGACTGAGGGTAGCAATCCGGTTACTTAATTTATGCGCAAAATATACTTCAATAACAATGTCACCTCACCCGTACTTCGTCAGGGCAGATAGGTATACCAACCAGACATTATATCTTAAAGTTACGCGGACTCGAACAATCAATCTTCTCGTAATAAACAGCTAACCATAAATCAACGATATCCTACTCGCATTCAGACCATTACAACTACTAGTCTACTCGTAGTTGGAATAAACAGCAAATATAGGTTACGGTATCGAATTCGGTCGCTTACAGAAACACTACAGACAATTAGTGCGGGATTACTCTTCGCGCTACCTACTTCGCCGAAGAACTGCTAATACACACCGCACTTGATCACGTTCAGAGACACACTCAATCATCACCGAACAGACTCGCAACACAATACAACTGATTAGTAACTCTGTACTAAGGTGAGGATAATCGGCTAGCCAGAGTACAGACGGAACAGAACAGGCAGAACTTATCTTTTCAACAGCATACACGCACACACAATGCATTACAGCACTCTCAACGAGACTTAATCAAACAACACACTACAATTCCCACAAAAACGGTGTCGTAGAGATTCTCATCTCTACTCTCGCTTCTTCTTGCCTCAAATCAGATCATTGTTCCGAACAAAGGTTCAGGATATGATTGTGGATGTCGGAGAGATTTACTCTCCCCACTTGAAGTAGAAATTGACCAAGGTTGATGGAAACATGACTATTTGGCTCATTGCAATGCTTTATGATCCATGGTACAAAAGCAACTATAAACATCAAGAATTAGCATCAAAAGCCTTGACTCCAACTATCAACTCCACTTGAAATTGAGAGTTGGCAAGAAACGCATATGAAAGGATTAGAGTCTGCTCTTTTGTGAGTCTACAACAATGGTGAGGGTCTACACTCTATAATCACTCAAGAAGGTACGTTAATAAAAAGGGTGGCTGGTGTTCAAAGATATGAAAAGGATGATACAACTTGTCCTCCGTTTGCATGGTGGGATGCACATCTTTGTACAAACGCTGACTAACAAGACTATCACCCCGCCGTTCTTTTCAGAAAACTAAAGCAATGATAGAAAACCAAAGATCTCACAAAGAGCGTTGAAGCTTTAAAACTTTTCTTCGCTATTCAAAAGGGGGGGGGCGGCTTCAATGATGGGAGTTCTGCATTCTCCATCTTGGAATCTGGAGAGGAGCTTGCGTTGCTTTTACTTCTCCCAGTTTCTCCTTCCTATCCTCCATAGGCGAGCTTCCCATCCACCACAGTCGACCACAGGAGGAGGTTTCCATCATGCTCGTATACCGGGATGGGCTCTGAGGGAAGAAGTTCTGGGGCCACAGCGCATATAGACGGAGGCCAATTTCACAATCTTTGATAGCGATAATCATCTAAGAACTACAAGAATCTCTTACGAACTGTGCGATTATTTTACTCAGAGGTTAACGGTTGCTGTATCTCAGAAAGGACAACGAGGATAAGAGAGGAGGAGCTATTCTGCATATGGGAGGAACGCGTTTGATATGAGGGAAAGTCATTAGGCACAGAAGGCCGATTCATGCGTGATCGTTGTACAGCAGGAAAAAAGAAAAATGTTTGTTCTGATGTGCAAATACCTACAGCCGCAAGAGCTGGAGTACGGATGATATCAAAGGAAGTTAAAGGTGGAGAAAAAGCAGGGTTGATCAGAAGTCAAGTTGTAATCTTTCATCTGCCAATTCATGAAGGGTGCAAGGATTCTGCTGTTTGTTGGTTCGTGTCTTTGTCTCTGACCATCTCTGTCGGTTCTCGAGTTTGATTTTCAATTGCATTACTGTACTAAGTTAATGACAATGACAATCAATGTTTTGATTATGCCTTGAGTAATCCTTATGCTTACAATTTGAACGCCATGCCAACACATTGATTCTAGTCATAGCACGACCATAACGCCGCTGTTTTATATTAATGTTATTTAGACAGAAAACATTCTGCATATGAAATAGCACGCGAGTCAATTTCGCTGTAATGTTTGGACTGCTCACATCTCTATATACTCATACTGGAATTGCGTGCATGTTGTTTCTATATGTCATGACAACAATTATCTGTTTGTGTTGCGCGTAAATACTTCTACTGTTGATATTTCAATAGTAATTGAAAGACTCTCGAGCCGGCGTCAATATCTTTGCATTTCACATAGATATAAAAACTCTGCAAAGTTTCAAATTATTTAACTAATATTTCTCTTAGGTGTTTACATTTACAGTAGATGGAGATGTGAAGATCGAACTTAATCTCTTCAGACCACCAGACATTTGAAGAAATACCTCGTGTACTTCAGCCAAAAAATGAGACTTCAATTTATATGAATAACTTGGCTTACCGAATGCATTATATCTTTCATTTGTGCAAGAGATTGATTGTCATTTATACGAAATGAATACAATCAAGAAGGATCGAAGTTACTTTCCTATCTTGTTATATTTATACAAAGTGATGGTTTTCATGTATCTTGAGTAACGTTTCAAACAAAAAGGAGGAGTTGATATAGTCATGAATGCAAAAATTAGGTTTTCCAAAATCTTCAAAAGTATGAGAATGCTTTGTATCTTTGATAAGCTAATTGGTGAAACTTTAAATGACATGTTCTGATTTTGAACTGATTTATCAATCTTTTCTTTGAGTATCCATCCCACCTGAGCTTGCTCCAAGCACCCGGTGTGCGCCGTATTTCGAGAGGTCGCCCTGATCCACCGACCGTCCCTTCCGCGTCGACAACGGGCTGCTGCCGCTCTTTTTCTCATTGCCTTAAATAGAGGATTTTTTTACAAGGGTGCGCACTTCTGTAGTTACCTGCGCGTTTCCTGAAAGATTCTTTTTTCATTTAAGCTCCCTGTCCTCGTACTTTTGTCCTTGTTCGGCGGCCGTCAGCACTTTTACATTTAAGGCACCTGTCCGGGTTCATTTGTCTTGGTTCGGCGGCCCTCTAACACATTCGTCATATAATAACATCCCCCCTCAATGTTTATCTAATGACAAATCAAGTAGGCCTTTGTCCTATGCCCATCGACTAAAGATGCTTGTTGAGATGCCCTTTTCCAAGTTCTTTGATGAATATATCAATAAACTTTGCCTATTTTGGACAACATTCTAGCTCCACAATGTTGTCTTCTCTTAGCTCATGAACGTAATGGTACTTTAGTTTTGCATGCTTGGTGCGAGCATGAAATACGGGTTTCTTCGCAATGGCCATAAAACTTTGATTATTACATGTAAGTATAGTCACCATTTGTGATGGAAAGCATAGATCTACAAGAATTCAACTTAACTAGATTACCTCGCAAGAGCAAAAAAAATTTATTTGTACTCTTCTTCAATGGAGAAGAGTGCTAGAGTTGGTTGCTTCCTACTTACCCAATAAATATTCTTGAACCAATTGAGAAACAATACATAGAAATTGATTTCTTAGAATCACAATGTCCAACCCAATCTGAGTCACAATACCCTTGAAGATTATCACCTGTGGTATAAAGAATAACAAAATTCAAGTTTCCCTACAATGTTCCTTACAATTTGCATGCCTACATTCAAATGGCTCTCTTTTGGTTTGTTAAAGAACCTTATCAATACTCCAACAACATAACAAATAACTAGTCAAGTGTTGCACAAAACCATAAGACTTTGAACAAGCTTTTTGTACTTCTTAGCATCTACTTTTGGTGTACCATCTTCTATTGAAAGCTGAAGATTTACCTCCATAAAAGTGTTGGTGGCTTTACAGTCCATCATTTCAAAAGCTTTTAGGATTTTCATAGCATATTTCTATTATGTATGAAAATCCCATCATCCTTTTGATATACTTCACTACCAAGATAATAATGGAGTAGCTCAGGTCTATCATCTCAAACTCATTGCTCAAGCTAGCACAAGTTTTTTTAATGAAATCTACATGATCACTTGTAATTATTAGATCATCTACATACAAGATGAAAACCACTATATGGTTATCTTTGCTCGTAATATACAAATTTGCATCATAAGTACTTCTTTGAAAGCCTAGATTTTTGAAAAACCTATCAACTTGTTGGTACCGAGCTCTTAGAGCTTGCTTAAGGCCATATAATACTTTCTTAAGTCTACAAACCTTGTTTCTTGAATGATCTACCTCAAAGTCTAGTGCTTGAGATACATATACTAGTGCTTGAGATACATATACCTCCTCCTTGAGGTATCCATTCAGAAATGTTGATTTTACATCCATTTGGAATATAGGCCATCTTTTATGTGTAGCAAATGCAAGTATTGTATGAAATGTAGTCATTCAAGCTATTGTCACAAATATCTTTTGGACATCAAATCCTTCCACTTGGGCAACAAATGGAAGGATTTGTAACAACAATCTTGTGCAAGAATCCAAGCTTTGTACTTCTATAAAGTACCATCTACTTTGTATTTTTCTTTCCAAATCTACTTAATTCTAATTACCTTTTTCTTTGGTGGTAAATCAATCAATTCCTAGTTTTCAATTTTTAGCATGCTATTATACTCATCCTTCACCACTGCTCTCCACTTGGGGTCTTTAAGGGCTTCATCTAAAATTATGGCTTATTTTATTGATCCCATAATTTCGGCCATAAGAGCCATATTGAAAATATGATGTGAGGCTCTTTGTTGCTCCTCAATCCTCCTTGATCTACACAAATCATATGAAGATAAATTTGAAACATCAACTTGAGGGTTACAATCATCAAAAGGTTGGCCACTTTGGTAGTGGCTTATGTTGTGTGGCAATAATTGGTTGGCCTTTTGGAGGAGGAATGTCATTATCTAATGTTTCCTCCTCATCGATATTCAATTGTCTATGGCAAGGTACAAGGTGAGTTATTTCTTTAGTTGATGAGATAGTGGTTTTACCTTTGTTATCCACTAGGTGTGGTTGCTCATCAAATACCACATCATGACTGAAAATGATCTTCTTTGCCTCTGGATCCCAAACTCTATATGCTTTAGACTCTTCACTATATCCTAACAAGACCCATTTTTTTTATCCTAACATAGTTCTTGTTGATTGAGGTATATGTGCATAGCAGAAACATCCAAAATTTTGAAATGCATAACTGAAGAATTTTTGCTAGAGTGTGCTTCTTGAGGACTAATGCCATGCAGTGCCTTTGGGTAACATCTATTCAAAATGTACAGAGTTGTATCAACTATGTTTTCACAAAATGAATTAGAAATATCTTGAGTTTTTAGCATGTAGCATGCCATTTCAATCAGAGTCATATCTCAACCTCTCAACAACACCATTTTGTTGAGGTATGTGAGCTTTGGTAAGTTGTCTTTTGATTCCATAATCACTGTAGTAGCTATTGAATTATGTCACTCCTCCTTGATCACTATGAAACTTCTTCAATTTTCTACTTGTTTCATTTTCAACCATCTTGTGCCACATTTAAATTTCTTCAAAAACGTCAAACTTCTCCTGATTAAAGTACATCCACATGTTTCTACTATAATTGTTGACTATTAGCAAAAGATAGAGAGATCCTCCCAAAGCAGGAGTAGACATTTGACCACAAAGATCAACATGTATCAACTCTAGAGGAGTTTAAGCTTGATTACTACTCACTTTTGGAAATTCCTTCCTTTGTTGTTTTCCAATCATGCAAGCTTCACATGGTTCTTGCAAATATGTAAATGCATGTAAATGTGCTACCATCCATGTTCTCTGTATCTCTTTGAGAATGGAAAATCCAAGATGCCTATTAAAAAATTGATGCCAAATTCTACTATTTTCTTTTTCTTCTATAGCAGTGAGGGTTCTTAATTCATACAAGTTATCTTTCCACACTCCTTTTCCTATAGTATTATATGTTCTATCCAAATTTGTACACCAGCCTCTTTGAAATGTATTTCAAGACATCTATTATGGTAGAAACTAATAATAAATTTCTTTTTAGTGTAGGAACATACAAGACATGAGAGAGTTTTCTTTTAACACCAATGGAAACAAAAAAAGAGGTGGTTCTAGTTCCTTCACCTGGGCATTTAGATTCATTTCCTACCACTACATTGATGGGTTCATGTAGAGGCATTAATTAACTATACCAATCCTTTTTTATGGTCATGTGGCGAGATGCTCCACTATCTAATATCCAAGGTTCATCCACAAAAGTTTGGATAGATGTAAATATGCCATCTATGCCAACCCATAGTTCAAGTTTTGTGTTATTTCAATATTTCCCATTCTTTCATATGGATCTAAGAGTACCATTTTTCAAATCAGTTTGCTTCTTCCTACAATCCTTAATGGCATGGCCCTTCCTTTCATAATAAAGTGATTCTTCCTACAATCCTTAATGGCATGGCCCTTTGCATACGCTAAAAATTCTTCATCATTTGAGCTTTTCGTATTCTTCAAGGATATTTCTTCTTCTAGAAGCATTGCAGAAAAACCTTAAAGGTAAGAGCCGATGATCTAACTTGAGTGCTAAAGGCATTTGCCAGCGCATGATATTTTGCATGAGAATCCAAACACACCTCCGAAACATTTCTTCAAACTGTTATCATAACACCAACAGCGAACAATTGATCTTTAAATGTTTGATTTTTTTTTTTATAGAGTCGTTGGCATTCTCCAAATTAGAGTGTGTTAGCTAGATTTTCCTCATTTTCTAAAGTTTATTGCAACAAAGTAAGTGATCCAAAAGCCAAAATTATGTAAAGTTCCAAAGGGTGCAATGAAATGATGTATTTTTTCTATATTAATGAAAGACAAACAGAGGGCAATGTGGCATGATGTTATGTCACTTGTTGTTTGTGTATCTAATTTTCTATATATATTGCTTTACTGTGTACAGTGTATTGTAGTGTATCTGATGTAGAGTTTAGTGTAAATTTATTGATTCATTCTCTGTGAATGACGTAGAAGTTTGAAGATTGTGTATGATAATTTGTTTGCATAGTCATATTTTTAGTGAACGAAGTATTGTACTATCAAGAATGGATGTCACTACTATGGATTAAGGAGTAGAGAGCAAAGAGTACAGAATTCTATTTAAAAGCTAATCATCAAATTAGAACAGTAAGATAGTAGAAGTCTGTCGAGGGGAAATTAAGGGACTTAGTAGTGTTTGTGTTTATCCATCCAACCAAGAACCCAAAAGTAATTGTTAGCCAATGATTTCCTTATTGAGATTATATATGTAGAAGATCCGAGGGTTTTCCTAATTAAACCATGGACATTCACTGAATAGGTGGTATTTTGCCTCCACTCCACTTATATCCAACACTATAAAGGTCATGAGAAATGTAGCTCCTTGTAATCTAATACGTACATATCTAATAATCCCCATAGGCTAGAATCGGTATTGTTCTTCCGTTCATACAAAGAAAGAGGCTTGCTTCACATCCTTCCAAAATTATAGATTTTCAAAGTCACTATGTTTATTCATGAGCTACCAATCAATTAATACTTTTTTGATTGATGCTTTTTTCACTATACAATGATTAGTAAAGGTACCTCATGTTCTACATAACTAATTTCTATCGATGTTACATTGTGCATTGGAGTAGAAAGTGCATCTCTATTCTCAACTTCTAAATGTTTTAACAAATCTTCATTGAATAAAGGGAAGAAGGACAATAGCTCACCCAAAAGAATCTAAATAGGAGCTCACTTGGAGTTTTTAAAGGTGTCAAAGATTCCATTTGAGTTTGCATACCATCCTTAGTGTCCTTTGTACTTTTAAACAAATTGGGTCATATTCTAATGGGGGATTAAAGTGAAGTTTGGGGAGATCTATTCTTTTTAAAGTCTTCTCCATTATCCTTGAAGTAGAAGCTATGTACGGAAGTGGGTTGGACGTAAGAAAATGCAATAGCTCCTCTTGTAACCATTGAGTGGCCTATTGTTGTAGGATTTATTGGTCTTTTAATGTGGGATTCATTTATGCATCTACTTATGAAATATTTTTCTTTTATCCGATTTGTATTATTGTATTTTTTTTGTTAGAAATAAATCAATTTTACCATATTGGCATCAGAGGCTTATTGTTGCCTTCTCTTTTGGTTGAATTCTCAGGCATGTTCATAATTGGCTCTAATATGTCTATCTTCCAGGCACAAGTTACATTGGGGTGGATGATGGTACTCTTAATTGGGGTTCTAATACTCATCTCCATTTCTAAAATTAGGCTTACCATTATTTCTAAGAAAACAATTATTTTAATTGTAGTTATTTCACAAAACTTGGTATTGCATTTGCATGTTTTCCCATAATTGTGTTGGAAAATGATTTTTAGGATGTTGTCCATAGGGGATTGGGTTCTGAAAGTGACCATTATTGTTGATAGGGGATAATGTTAATTAACACTACACGGGTAAGGCGACACAATTTCGTCGCTATAAAATTGCAAAATGCATCGCAATGAGCGTCGCACGCGAACCATCAATTAAACGACAAATAAAACAACGTTTTTTTTTACGTACTACATGACGGGGTGTGCGACGCTTGCATAGAGCATCACTAAGGTGACGGTTTTAAAAAGCATCACATAAGTAATGCTTTTGCGTCACATAATCGACGCTAAAAAATATCGCATAAGCGACGCTAAAAAATGTTGCTTATGCGAGCCAATTCCAGTGGTTTTTACGACACGTTACCATCGCTTACACAACGGTCTGTTGACGAAAAAAATTAAAACATTGGAGGCTCTTCGATCGGCATTTCACACATCTGATCGAAGAGCTCTCCAACGTTCGCAATTGCGTTGTGCTTACGAGATGAAACAAGTATATGTAGAATTATTGTTTTGCCTAAGCTCTCTCTTATTGTCTCTCTCTCTCTCTGTTTCTCTCTTTCTACATCTTTCTCTCTTCGAATTCTCTCTCTCTCTCTCTCCCTCTCTTCTTTCTCTCTTTATTGCAAGTTATTCAAGAAGCTAACCAAGCCAAAAGTATGGCTAACTATTGTAAGTACAATTTCTATTCTTTGTATATCATTTGAATTGTGTTATTTTCATTACATAGCGTACTCACACTTACTGATATGCACATATACACTTATACATGATGAAGATGCACATTCACACATATACACATATACACATATACACATGCACATACACACACATATATACACACACAGATACATGTGCACATACACTTAGACATACACACATACACATGCATATGCACAAACATTTCTACAACCACATAAAAAGACTTGCATGCATGCATTATTGCATATATATATATACACATACACACATTAACATATACGTAAATACATGTATATGCACATCCACATGCATACACATTCACATGCATGCACATGGATGCAAATGGAAATGCATCCGCATACACATGCATGTTTCATACATATACACATGCATATACATACATTATACACATATATACACATATATATGCACATACGTACACACACATATACACATGCACACACATGCACATACATACATATGCACATATACATGCACATACATATACACACTCATACACATGCACATGCACATACTCATACACACATATACACTTACACATGCACATGCACATACATACATATACACACACATACACATGCACATACATACATATACACTTACATACACACATATGAATGAATTATATAATTAAAGTATTAAAACACATGCTTAATATAAACAATAATAACAATCAATAGAACAAAACTCTTCATTACTTAATACCATACACACAATTCAAAACATAACTGAAATGAAAAATATATAGATAATATATATATATATATATGTTGGCATACAAGTCAGATGAAGAGCATATTAGCGCAACGGAGGAGTCATGCACAATACGGCAACAAGGCCCAATCATTTTTTCCATGGACCATTTACAACTCAAGTGATTTTAATCACTACACAAACATTGTAAATTCCGTTTTTGGTAGAATAGACTCCATTTTGTGCAAGCCGAGGAGTCCTCGAGCTTGAGGAGTATTAGAACTAGCTACATATCAATTTTCATAATTTTTAGACTCTGTTTGAGCCCTCAAATAGGCTCTAGAACCTAATTTTTAACTAGGCCGGGCACTAGGTCTGGACAAGACCAAAGCTAGTTAGAAAACTATAAAAAGGGCTAGAGAGCTCATTTTTGAGGTTAGATTGTGTGTGAATTGAGCTTATGTAAGAGACTTTTTGATTAATGCAAAGAACTCCATTGTTCCTCTCCTTGTTCTTGCCTTGTGTGCGCGTGTGTGTGTATGTGTGTGCATGCTTGTGTGCTTCTCACTCACACACTTGTGCCTTCACTTGCTCATAGTCTTCATACTAGTCCTCACGTCTCCACGGATTGACAATTATGAGGTGAATCTTCTCACGTTGGTACTCACCATTGTGCTAGAGTGACACCAAATTTGGCGCCGTTGCCGGGGAGAGAGCTTCGAGGACGAGCGTGTGATGGTAAGACGTCGAGTTGAGACATTGGAGTTATAGGTAATATCCTTCCTTCTCTTTATTTTTCTTCATTTTTTCCTTACTTTCGCATCACCATCATCACCATCATCATCCCCACCATCTCCCACCTCCATCTCCATCTCTACAAAAAATTTCAGTTTTTGGTCATATTACACTCCCCACCTCATTTCCCTCATTTCCCTCATTTCATTGTGAGAGAGAGCGAGAGAGAGCTTGCATGCTATTTGTTTTTGGTGTGTTTTTGAGCTTTTGTTGCAGGAACTAGCTGTACCACCTTCTCCAGCAATGTGCGCAGGTACGACAGACTCTGCACAGGTCCCGGGATGACGATCTCTGTCTGTCGCGACAGACAGAAAAACTTAATATTTTGTGAATGCATGTTTGGCACGGTAACCCACACCATTAGAGCACTCCAAATCACTAGAAGTTTCTCAAAAATTTGCGTTTTTTCAGTCTATCGCGACAAACAGAGACCCACGATAGACCCCGTCTATCACGACAGACACCGTCTATCGCGACAGACCAAATCATGACAGGCGACAGACACCGTCTATCGCGACAGATCAAATCACGACAGGCGACAGACACCGTCTATCGCGACAGACACCGTCTATCGCGACAGACACCGTCTATCGCGACAAACACCATCTATCACGACAGACCACTCTATCGCGACAGACACCGTCTATCGCGACAGACCAAATCACGACAGGTGACAGACACCGTCTATCGCGACAGACCACTCTATCGCGACAGACACCATCTATCGCGACAGACCACTCTATCGCGACAGACACCGTCTATCGCGACAAACACCGTCTATCGCGACAGACACCGTCTATCGCGACAGACCACTCTATCGCGACAGACACCGTCTATCGCGACAGACAGCCCCCACGATAGTTTGTGTCTATCGCGAAAGACACCGTCTATCGCGATAGACAGACATTTTCGGCAAAAATTAAGGGGTAAATTTTTTGGAAATTTAGGCTAAATTTTGGGCATATTTGCACTCTCAAATACTCACACACTTGCAGAGGCCTTAGAAAAATGCATTAACACTCCTGAAAGGTTCTGTTTGTCTGGTTAACCCCCTAAACCCTGAACGGTCATAACTTCTTCATACGAAATCCATTTTTTGAGCTCTAGGGCTTGTCGGAAAGCTCGTGGCATATGTTTGTCTGGTTTTTTATAAGAATAATGCGTTGATTTTCAGATAGGATATTTGGAAGTTGACACACTGAGGGGTAGGAACACCAAGGGAGCTCTAGAGGAAATTTTTAGCAATACAAAAGGGGGAACAAGGGTCATTAAAAAAGTGTCTGAAATAAATTGTCTGTCAATTGAAGGATCAACTTGAAGCTAAACTTTGGGATTCTTACAGGATCATCGAGAGCTCTTGGAGAAAGCAAAGTAAGTGCCAAGGCGAACAAGCTCGGGAACGTGCTTCCTGGGTAGACCAGCATCGCCAGGAGGAGCGACTTGAGGTTGGAACATCACCTAACCCCCTCAGTCTATTCTTAGCGTAGGCTAAGTGCGAGTAGTTGTTCTGATTGACTAGGGGTACGATAGGAACACTCAAGTTTGAAGAGCCCTTAATTTCTCAAGTGCAAGGGTAGGCAAAATTGTAGTCAAGGGATAACTTAAAGGAAAAGAACTTAAACTAAGCGGACGCAGAACATCAAGTACGACCCATGAAAGTGCTCCTGATGACGCTTAACTAAAAACAAGAAAACACATCCAAAGGAACTTAAAAGGAACAAGTGACTAGTACCAAAGAGTCAGCAACGTACAAAGGGCATATGAACCTTAGGTCAGGTAGACACCTAGGGAGAGACAGACAAAGTCTTAGATCTTCAGAGGCTAGTGTCAATCATACTGCGAGGTCTTGGGCCCAGCAGTTGAGCCATCATTCGTATTACCCTAGTTCTGAGACTAGCGAGTCTGAGATGTCCCACGGTATGGAGAGACCTACAGGAACTTCTGGGGTGCCATATTTACATAAGGTGGAAGGCCCTTACAAGATGCAACTCGAGTACCTTAGGACCAACCGATTAGGTGCTAGCATCTATGAGGACGGCCTAGGAAGAGCGGTGGTCCAGATTAAAAACCCTGACCAATCCATTGGACTAGAGCGCCCAGCTGTCAAGTTTGAAAATGGAGCATACTTGGACAAGGAAGGGACAATATATGTAGTCACCAGTCATCCCGATAGGACTGATGAATTTGGGAATGTGGTCCCGGAAACGGACTTAGGTGACCTAGAGCAAGGAAACATGGGCGAAGAACCTAGAACCCCCCGAGGCAAATCTGTTCTCACGAGGATTATCACACCAGAGTGGATTCCCCAAGATAATAAGAGCATAGATCTCCTCTTGAACCGAGAGACGGATGAAGCCTTTTGGAGATATAGACCTAGTCAACTGAGTGAGGTAGGAACAATCATGATATATGAGTTCAAAGATCCTGATATTCCAGGAAGAGTGACCTACTTAGATCACTCTTCAGAGAGGATCTTTGGGGTTACAGAAAATGATAGGCATGCTTACACTTGGAAAGGAGAATTTATCTTCCCCCAACCAAGATCGAATGTGTCCTTTGGTCGCCAAGGAGCTGGAACATCTCAAGCTCAAGGGACTCAAAGAGAAAGGAGTCGAGAGAGACCTGAGGTAAGTTTTGCCAACTCTTGGGGAAGAGAAAGAACGAGAATGGACACGAATAGAGGGGAACCTGAGGGACATAGAGCCCCAGGGAACCGAAGAAATGCCGATAATTTCCCTTTGCCAAGACCAAGAGAGCACACGAGGACCTTGAGACCGACCCAGCTGGTTAAGTCCATGAAAAACTACTTCGACGGCACTGGAGACCCCTACGATCATGTAGCCGAGTTTAAGCAAGTCTTGAGAGTTGAACAAGTTGAAGACCTGTTCACGCAGTACAATGCCTTTGGTTTAACCCTTAGGAACACCGCCCTGACATGGTTTCAGCCACTAAACGAGAGGCAGTTTAGAAGCATAGATCAACTTTTAGAGGCATTCATTATCGAATTCTCTAAAAGTGGCATAAGGCATAATACTTCCTCATTGATATACAACTTCAAGCAGACCCCGCAAGAGACTATGAGACTTGCAGGAAGAAGATTTAGGCAATATCTTGAGCGATGTCCTGGTCTTGAGTTACCCACAGCCGCTAAGCAAGTGGCCTTATTCTTGGATGGATTGCTAAGTACCAAATTGAGATCATATGTGTACTTGAAGGACCCCCGGACTATAGAAGAATGTGTACGCATGTGCATCGATATTGAGGATAACCTAGGGGAGGAGTTAGAGCTATCCAAAATCTACAAAGATTCAGATAGTACCTCTAGCCTCTCTTCCTCACAGTCCACATCAATTGAGGAACTTGTGGAAAAAGTAGCTCAAAAACTAGGCGTCTCTAGTAAACAAATTCCTAGATTTGCCCCAGTAAAGAGGTGCTATACTTGCGGTGGTGACCATATGGCAAACGCATGTCCCATCACGGCTCAACCCCAAGTGAACCCTAGCAGCCAATATTGCACCATAGAGCGAAGGTACACAAATCACTCAGCACAGGACTACCCATACAATAAGCAAGCGGTTAGGCAAACCTACCCTCAGCCATACCCTCAACAAGGCAGATACCAGAGTCAATATTCACCACAACAGTATATTAGGCCTCAGCAAAATTACCAACCGCAATATCAGGCCCAACTGAGACCCCAGCCAGTGCTAGCACAGCAACCACCTGCTCCTACTAATGTGATTCCGGTCAAGTATGCTGCTGCAGAAGAAAACCTGAATAGAGCGATAGTCCCAGTAACACCATTAATCTCAGAAAGTGATCCCAGTGACCATAGCTTTGATTCTACACATGTTGATAGTCCCCAGGCTTACTACATGCAGTCTCCTGAACATGGTGAGTCTTACTACAGTGAGGAACCAAGTGAACCTATTTGGGAGCCTGAATATGCTAATGTCATGTACACAAACCCCAACTCTGGACCTCAACCTAGGCAGATACGACTCCCTTTTCCTAGAGGACCTTGCTTCAGATGCCAGGGTGATCACCTCATACGTGATTGCTCCATGCCTGCACCTACACAACCCCAATCGGTGACGATCCAAGGCTTTTGCCAGGAGTGCGGAAAGGAACATCTCTTACGAGATTGTCCCAAGAATCCCAGCAATATGCCAAAAATCACTCCGATTAATGTTATTGGGTTAGTGGTCAATTCCACAAGAAGTGTCACTTCCACTGCACCAGTGCAGGTAATCACTAGAGCTCAAGCATTGCAGCAAAACCAAGGGGTAAGCCAGGAAAAGAGCCCAGATGCTAGCGATACTGAGAGCCAAAATAAGAAGAGAACAAGAGCTTGGAGAGATAGCCGTGAACGTATGAAAAGGCAATGGGCAAAGAAGATGAGTGAACTTGAGGAAAGTCTACGAGAAACCAAGGTCAAAATCATAGAGATCACATCTCAACCGCACTCTCACACATTCCCACCGTTACCATCCCCATCACCCTCCATCCCTCCACCCTATAATACACCCCACGTAACCCACCCACCACCCCGAGCAGGATCAGTATTAGCTGATCCCACTTCTGAAGACATAGACATGATGCTTAAAGCATATCAGGCCAGAATCCAAGAAGGGCCAAATGTAACGGATCATGACAAGTGCTACCCTAGAGCTGACCTAGAGATAGAAAGAACCAAGCTTTGCGCGAAAATGGTCGCATTGGCTCAGACTATGTTTGAAGTCAGTCGCCTTTTCAATTACTCGGGCTCAACCAAGACGCAATTACACTTGGATGGACTTCTAGAGAAGTTAGAGGGCATAATTGCAAGATCTGCCAAGGAAGAAAAAAATCAAGAAAGAGATAAAGCAAGCAAAAACATGACCCATCCCCCACCGAAAGCCTATGTGCCCAATTCCACTGAACCAGACAACCCCCCCTCCCTAGAAAGAATAGAGAATCTAATTGCACAATCACAAAAGGAACCCGCCCCTCAACACCATGACAAGGCTAGTGAAAGAGCAGGTCTTCCTACCTAGAAAGCCTATGTGCCTGAGGCCTACGTGCCTAACTCTACGGAGCCAGACACCTCTTCTTCTATGAATCAATACACACCAGAATTCTTGCGAGAGATTCAAGAAGAGAAATGGGCTAAAGAGATTGAAGTTCCTCCTCCCATTGAGCTGGTGGATGACACACACGATCAATTCCCACAAGACCTTCCTTCCATTTATGGAGAGCAGGAGAGTGCCCAATCTCAAGAAAGATTAGACTTCGAGTCTAATTCTTTACAAGAACTACCCCATTGCATAGGCCCATGGGAAGCAAAGTCCATCTGTATGAGAGCACCTACAGCCATGGTAAGAAACGAGGATTCAGTCATACCTAGGAACACAGAGGTAGTGAAGAACACCAAAGTGCAGTGCAATCTCACTTTGGAAGAGCTTCTTAAGGTTAGACCAGAAGTGTGGAAACATGTAGCCAATCAAGTGCTCGAGATAGCAAAACCTCGTTCCCAGGTAGGATCCCAGAGAACAGTGCCAGAAATACCCTTAGACAAGATAGGAGACATGAGTGAGGGCGAAGAGGGAAACACATATCTCCCCATCACTCATCACGGATACACAACCAAGGCCATCTTGGACTCAGGTGCAGGAGTTGCAATTGTTACCACTTCTTTATGGAAACGATGGGGCAAGCCAGCTCTCAGGCCAATGAGAATGAAATTGCAGATGGCTGACGGGCACATAGAAAGACCCTTAGGACTACTCGAGGGGATAACTCTCACTACTTGTGGTGTAGAGTTTGAGCACACATTTGCCATCTGTGACTTTAGCAAAAATCAAGCCTATGAGATGATTTTGGGAAGACCATTTATGCGGCAGTTGCAAGTGGTACAGGATTGGGGAACCAATTCCTTGTATTTGCAGCACTTAGGTGTTACAACCAAAGTCAATCTCAAGGATTACTCTCATAGAGATGTCCCTCCTATCCAATGGAACCCCATCCATAGAGCCAAAGATGATACGGAATCAGTGCATTCCCTAGGATCAGGATCCTCATGGATGCATGAAGACACTCACTTATGGATGTGTAAGGTAGCAGTAGAAGAAGAGAAGAGAGAAAAAGCCAGGGAGATAGGTGCAAAAGAAACCCATAGATCAATCCAAGACCCAGCCTATGCACCTGTAGTTTTTCCAGACGAAGAATTCGAACCTCACGGCTGGGCAGAAATTCTAGCAACCATGGATGTAGCCATCAATGAAGAACAATGGACACCTCACTGTGATGAGGATGGCTATGACATTTCAGTCTTCTCCATAGAGCCGATCATGGGAGAGGCAGTCTTAGAAGAGTGTGAACCTAGCCCTGATGCATTTGAGGATGCGAGCGACTCCGATCTAGAGTCAATCATTATGGACCCACCTTTTGCATCAGATGAGGAATACTTCTATGAAGTAGAATTTCAACCCCAGAAGCACGGAGAGCTTACAAAGGATGTGAGGCTAGCCACACATGTAACCCATAAGGAAGAAGGAAAGAAAAGAAAGAAGAGAGAAGTCACACCAGAAGAGGAAGAATCTTTGTTTGAGGTCCCGGAAAATTTTAAGAAGTATGAGGTAGATGACAGGAGAGTCATGATTAGAATGCCTAAACGAGAGGCACAATCGGGAGAGGCCTATGATAACAAAGAAACCACCAAGAAAATAGTGGTAGCCATAGAAGAAGGAGAAGAGAGGTGCACTTACATAGGACATGACCTCACTGAGGAAGAAGAGCATGAGCTGATAGCCTTGCTAAGAGAATAAAGAGATGTATTTGCTTGGAGTTACAAGGATTTGAAAGGAGTGGACCCGGACATATGCTCACATACGATTCCCATGACTACAGAGGCCAGACCCTCAAAACAAAAGCCATACACATATAATGACAACTATGCTGCCAAGATCAAAGAAGAGATAGACCGCTTGATTGAAGCTGGATTTATCTATGAAATTGAGCACACTGAATGGGTATCCCCCATTGTGGTGGTGCCCAAGAAGAACGGCAAATTACGAGTATGCATTAACTTGAAGAAGGTTAACGCAGCCACGATCAGGGATAATTACCCGCTTCCTATCACTGAGCATCTATTAGAAAGGGTGGCAGGCAAGGAAGTGTACGGCTTCCTTGATGGATTTTCGGGCTACAATCAAGTAGCCATAGCTCCAGAGGATCAGCATAAGACAGCTTTTGCCACAAAATGGGGCATATTCGCCTTTCGGGTAATGCCATTTGGGCTTACCAATGCACCAGCAACCTTCCAGAGGCTGATGTGCCATGTATTTAAGGAGTTCCTGAGGAAGAACTTAGAAGTCTATGTTGATGATCTTTGTGCTCATTCCAACATCAGACAAACCCATATTCCTAAACTGAGACAAATCTTTGACAAATGTAGAGAATATCAAGTCTGCCTAAACCCAGAAAAGTGTGTTTTCATGGTCAGGCAAGGTAAGATTTTAGGACACATAGTGTCAAAGAATGGCATATCCACCGATGAAGAGAAAGTAAGAGCCATAGCCGAGTTACCTAGGCCAAAGAACGTCAAGGAAGTACAGGCCTTCATGGGGCATTGTGGTTACTACCGCCGGTTCATTCACATGTATGCTGTCATTGCAAAGCCCATGTATGGACTTCTGACTAACTTTGAGTGGACTGAGGAATGTGAGAATTCCTTCAATGAGCTTAAACGGCGATTATGTTCAGCACCAATCTTAACCACACCGGATTGGAATAAGCCTTTCCATGTTCATGTGGATGCATCCAATTATGCCATTGGATGTGTGCTTGCACAACCTACTGGTGAAGGTAATATGGATCTTCCAATTGCCTATGCTAGTAGACAATTGAATGCAGCTGAACGAAATTATACCACTACTGAGAGAGAAGGCTTAGGCATGGTATATGCAGTTAAGAAATTTAGACACTATTTGCTTGCAAATAAGTTTAAATTTTTTACTGATCATCAGGCATTGCTATACCTCGTAAACAAGCCATGCAATACAGGAAGATTAGTAAGATGGTTTCTCTTGCTATGATTTTGAGGTTGTGGTAAGGAAAGGGAAGACTCATTTGAGAGCAGATCACCTTTCTAGGCTCACCTCGGGAGAAGCTCCACAAGGAGTGTCAGATGACCTTCCTGATGCTTACTTGTTTAATTTGGAAGTGGTGCCGCAGTGGGCTAAGCCATTGGTACCAGTGTTGACATACGGACCTAACCACCCAGTAATAAACACACAGGATAGAGAGGTAGTAAAAGCCCAAAAGTATCACATCATGGCAGGAAGTATGTACAAGCACACAGATCAAGGGATCTTGGCTTGTTGTGTGGAAGAGGATGAGTACGCTAAATGGTTGCAATTAGCACATGTAGGTGCGTTAGAGCAACACTACTCAAAGCAACGAAGCTTACAGACACTAAGGAGACTCGGAGTGCATTGGCCGACTATGGAGGCTGATGTCCAAAAGTTGTGCAAGGAATGCCCAATCTGCTGCACTAAACCACCTGTGGAACATGCCACTCTTTATCAAGTGTCCATAGTGCCAGATTGGAGTGAACCTATAGTATCCTTCTTAAGGACGAGAACATTCCCTCCAGACATGACTCTGGCTAGGCAAAGGAGTTTAGAACAAGAAGCCCAGGATTATTCACTCATTGGTGACAATCTATACAAGCGTGGTAAAGATGGTTACCTGAGACTATGTGTCCATGAGAGTGAATATCTCAAAATCTTGGATACTACTCACCAAGGTGTAGCAGGGGGACACTTTGGACCAGATCGGGTAATCAAGGCAATACTATTTGCAGGCTTTTGGTGGCCAACCCTTCACATGGATGCACATACCTATGTGAAACGGTGTGATGTTTGTCAGAGAACTCAGTACCCTATACGCAAGGATGAGATGCCACTGAAACCTATGATGGGCGGACGTGCGTTCTCTAAATGGGGAATAGATTTTGTTGGTCCTATTAATCCCCCAGCTAAGGGTTCACATGTTGAATATATCATCGTGGCCACAGACTATCTAACCAAGTGGGTAGAAGCGAAAGCTACTACAAAAAATGATGCTCAAACAACAGCAAAGTTCTTATTTGAAAATGTATTCACGAGGTACGGATTGCCAATAGAGTTGGTGAGTGATAGAGGCACACACTTCTTGAATGAAGTCATAGAAAACCTTCTCCAAGAATTCTTGGTGATACATAAGAAATCGCCCCCCTATCATCCACAAGCTAATGGCCAGGCTGAGAGCACTAATAAGATCTTATGCAATGTGCTGACTAAACTAGTGAACAATAAACGCTCTGATTGGGACAAACAGCTACACCATGCTATTTGGGCATACCGGGTTGCCTATAAAACGGTACTCCAAGCCACCCCCTTTCAGATGGTATTTGGCCAAAATGCTGTGCTACCCCTGGACTTTTTGATACCTACATTGAAGGTAGCACAAGAGCATGACTGGACAGGCCATGAACTCTCCTCTCGAATCTTTGATCTTGAACGTCTAGGCGAAACACGATTGAGAGCTGCAGCAGGAATCTATGCAGCAAAGAAGAGGCAAAAGGCATATTTTGATACACATGTGAAGGATAAAGGCTTGAAAGCAGGCGACCTAGTCCTAGTCTACACATTGAAGCAGCATGCACGGAAATTAGAGAAAAGAGGTTACGGGCCAATGATTATCCATAGAATCTCCACAAGTGGCGCAGTTCAACTAGCCACTTTAGAGGGCGATATTCTACCAAGTTACATAAGTGGATGCAGAGTCAAGTTATATCAGGAACCCCTTACTAAAGAGATGCTAAATCGACTCAACACTGCCAAGAAACGTAAAGAAGAAGAGAAACGAATTAGAGAAGAAGCACAGGCAGAAGCTTTAGAACGCATCCGACGAATGAAATTGAGGAGACAAGGTAGAGACCCACCTATGCTTGACACTCAAGAATCTGTAGGCTATCCTATGTGTTGGCTGTATACGAGAAGAAGCAAGTACGAGCATACAAGCAGATCTAGCACTAAGGCAACCCTTTATTTTTTCAAAACCATTACACCAGTTAAAAGTGATTCTCATCACTAAAAACCCCTGTAAATACCATTTTCACCTTTTAATAGCTCCATTTTGTACAAGCCGAGGAGTCCTCGAGCTTGAGGAGCCTTAGAAGTAGTTGCCTGCCAATTTTCATAATTTTTAGATCTCGTTTGAGCCCTCAAATAAGCCCTAGAACCTAATTTTTAACTAGGCCGGACACTAGGTCTGGACAGGGCCAAAGCTAGTCAAAAACTATAAATAGAGCTAGAGAGCTCATTTTAGGGGGTAGCTTCTTATAGTTTTGAGCTTGTATGAGAACTTGGTTGCAATAGAAGTGATTCCATTGTCTTACTCTCTTTGTTCTTGCCGTATGCGTGCGTGTGCGTGTATGTGTGTGCATGCTTGTGTGCTTCTCACTCACGCACTTGTGCTTCCACTTGCTCGTGGTCTTCATACAATCCTCACGTCTTCCCGGATTGACATTAAAGGAGGTGCTACTCATCACTGAGCTACACCAAATTTTGGCGCCGTTGCCGGGGATTTGAGCTTTGAGGACGAGCGTGTGATGGTAAGACGTAGAGAGGACGCGTTGGAATGGTAAGTAGTCGGTAAATTTCTGATTTTTCTCCATCTCCATCTCCATCTTCACCTCCTTCTCCATCTCCACCTCCACCTCCTTCTCCACTACATATTCCCTCTTCCTTGTCATTCCCCTCATTTGTTGTGTGCGAGTTTGAGAGAGAGAGAGCGTGTGTGTTCTTGTTTTGTGTGTTTTTTGCATGTTTCTTGCAGGTGGCAGCTCCATCATCATCTCCAACAAGCTCAGCAGGTACGGAATCTGTCTGCACAGTCCCCGAGGCGTTGAGCTCGAGCTATCGTGACACTCCGAAAACTTCACCCAATCACGATTCTGAGTGCACCACGACACTGCGCAGGCCTAGAGCTCCCAGGATCACTAGACAGAACAGAAAAATTCACCATATCCCGAGCTATCACGACACCTCGAAGTATCGCGACACTCACGACCTATCGCGACACCTCACGACCTATCGCGACACTTCACGAGCTATCGCGACACCTCACGAGCTATCGCGACACCTCACGAGCTATCGCGACACTTCACGAGCTATCGCGACACCTCACGAGCTATCGCGACACTTCGACCTATCGCGACACTTCACGAGCTATCGCGACACTTCACGGCCTATCGCGACACTTCACGACCTATCGCGAGACCTCACGACTTATCGCGACACTTCGACCTATCGTGACACCTCACGACCTATCGCGACACCTCACGAGCTATCGCGACACTTCGACCTATCGCGACACCTCACGAGCTATCGCGACACCTCACGAGCTATCGCGACACTTCCCACCTATCGCGACACTTCGACCTATCGCGACACCTCGACCCGACCTATCGCGATACACGGCCTTTAACACATGAAAAATTAGGGTTATTTTTGAGTGAATTGAAGGGTAGTTGAGCTTAATTTTTGGCACCTTGGTATAACTTTAGAACCTTGGAAGTGAGCAAAAGACCTAGAAATCAGAGAGGGATCTCCTGAACCCTGAGAGCTTGTTTTGACCCTTTAGTGCCTGAATGGTCATAACTTGACCGTACGAACTCCGATTGATGAGATTTTGGTCTCGTTGGAAAGCTCGTTGAGAATCCTACGTGGACCTTGACTGGTTTTTGTAAGAATCATACGCGGAGTTTTAGAACATGTATTTTTTAAGTTGACCTTTAGGTGAACCTAGGTGGTCTTAAGATTGAAGGGGTACAGTGAGTTACTCCAGGGGGACTACAAATATTGATGTGTGTCTGTCAATTACTTGTGGTAAGAGAGCTATACTGACGGGTGAGCTTTTGCAGGAACATTGTGTGCACTCAAGGCAATCCAAAGCAAGCTAGCAAGGGTGAGTACCAAGCTTGGGAGAAGGCTTCCTGGGCTTGAGTGGCAGTCTGGTCTACCAGCTAACTGAGGTTGGAAGATCTCTCAACCCTCCTTTGTCAATTCCTAGCCTAGGCTAAGTACAACTTAGGTGTGGTAATTAATTAGGGCAACGTTAGGCACGAATCAAGCCCAAGAGTATTAATCAACCAAGTGCAAGAATTAAGTAGGTCTTAAGTGCGAAAACTCTAAGGGACAAAAGGTAAACTGGAATCGATCACTTATCAAGTGCGGAAATTCACTTAAGTACTCCTGACGACGCGATTTCAGACAAGACCGTAAACATAATACTCAACTCAAAAGAACAAAGTGATTGGTGCAAATTAACCTGCAACGAGAGTGTGCTTGGGTCCAAGGGGGTAGATAAATCAGGCATATGAACCTTAGATCAGGCAGACACTTAGGCCGAGACAGACAAAGCCTCAGATCTTCTGAAGCTAGTGTCAATCACACTGCCAGGTCTTGGGCCCAACAGTTGAGTGATTACCCATACACTCCCAGATCAAAAACAAGTGATTCTGAGATGTCCTATCACATGGAGAGACCAGTAGGTAGTTGAGGGTTGGCTTATCTAGAAAAGCCAGAAGGACCATACAAGACTCGACTGGAATACATCAGGACGAATTGTCTAGGTGCTCGCATCTATGAAGATGGCCTGAGAAGATCGGTGGTCCAGATTAAGAACCCCGATCAACCCCATGGATTAGACCACCCGGTAGTCAAGTTTGAGAGTGGAGCATACCTAGATAAAGAGGGGACTATTTATGTAGTCACCACTCTTCCTGATAGAACAGACGAGTTTGGAAATGTGATTGCAGAGATCGACATGGGTGATATAGATCAAGGGAACTTAGAGAGAGAGCCAAGAACTGTTGGTGCAGATCAATCACCAATTGAATGTTTGAAGACTAAAGAATGAAGGATGAGATCAATTCTTGAAGCTTGGAAGGAAGATACATTCAGAGTATGTGAGGAATGTACACATATGTACATAGTTCACTTAGATCTTTGATTAGTCATAGACTTGTACAAATTTATCTATAAATACCTTGAAAATGTCGAGGCGTGATATGAGAGCTTATGTATGAATAGATAGAGGTCAAGAATGAGGAAGAGAGATGTCATGAGACATGTGAAAAGTTAGTTGAGTTTTCTCTCATCACTCAACTGTAACTTTCTGAGTAAATGAAGAAATATTGCGCCCGATCTTTTCGTGTCTGCTCCGTCTGTGGTTGATCATTTGTGAAATCCTTTTGAGGATATCTAAGTTGGTAGTTAATGAGTCTGTGACCTGAGTTTCAGAGTCTAATTGCAAACAGGCTAGGAGAATTGTGTGTAGGAACATTCATATGTGATGAGTGTTCACAGTTCTCTGAAACAGGCGCAATTTTTGATCTTAATCTTTTGATCAGTTCTCACTCCATAGTTTAAAGTTTTGTGCAAGCAAGCACTTAATCTTTAAGTTGGAAGATGATCTACTCGTGGCTAGAAGCATTTGCTTAAACGGGTTTTGTACTGAGAGAATTGAAGTCAAGAAGTTAGGGGTGTCTAAATCGACTTCTCAGAAGTGCAGATTCAGACATAGGTAACTTTTGAAGTTGATTTCTCAAGTTATACTAAACCTTTTGAAGAACTTTAACTTTGAGGAGGTGCGCAATCTCTAGGCGACACTCCATACAAATTTTCATAGAAAACTTTAAAGATTTGATAAGTCAATGAGAAGAAATTGTGCAGCAGACTTTCTGTGTTTCATCTTCTTCACAGAATTTTTCAAAGTTTTGATAATTTGGAGATTGGACCTCTAATTTGTTAAAAGTTTTGACTTACTCTTGATATAGAGGTGTTCTAAATTCAAGAGTAGGTTGTTCTTTTGGAGATTAACACTCTCCATCAAGAACCCCCCGTGGTAAATCTGTCTTGACCAGAATCATGACTCCAGAGTGGATTCCACAGGATAATAAAAGCATAGATCTGCTTTTAAATCGAGAAACCGATGAGGCTTTTTGGAGATATAAATCTGCTCAACCTCAAGAAGTGAGTGCCCTCACAATCTATGAGTTTAAAGACCCTGATAGCCCAGGCCAAGTAACCTACCTAGACAATGCATCAGAGAGAATCTTCATGGTCACGGAGCATGGCAGACATGCCTACACATGGAGGGGTGAATTTGTTTTTCCCCAACCAAGGTCTAATGCGTTCTTTGGTCACCAAGGAGCTGGGACCTCCCAAGCTCATGGAGCTCAAAGAGAGAGAAGTAGAGACAAACCTGAGGAAAGTTTTGCCAACTCCCTGGGAAGAGAAAGAACGGGAACGGAAAGGAATAGAGTGGAACCTGAGAGACATAGAACCCCATGGAATCAAAGGAATGCTGACGATTTTCATTTGCCAAGGCCGAGAGAACACACTAGGACCCTGCGACCAACTCAACTGGTGAAGTCCATGAAGAATTATTTCGATGGCACGGGAGACCCTTAGGACCATGTGGTAGAATTTCGGCAAGTATTGAAAGCTGAACAGGTAGAGGACCTATTCACACAATATAATGCTTTTGGCCTAACCCTTAGGAACACTGCCCTTACGTGGTTTCAACCACTAACCGAGAGGCATTTCCAAAACATAGACCAGCTCTTAGAGGCATTTATCATTGAGTTTTCTAAGAGTGGAATCAGGCATGACACCTCCTCACTAATTCATAGCTTCAAACAAACACCTCAAGAGACGGTCAGACTAGCTGGAAGAAGATTTAGGCAGTACCTGGAAAGATGCCCGATGTCGGAGTTACCCACACGAGCCAAACAAGTGGCCTTGTTCTTAGATGGATTGTTGAGCACCAAGCTCAGGTCATATGTGTATCTAAAGGACCCCAGAACGATAGAAGAGTGCGTGCGCATGTGCATAGACATTGAGGACAATCTAGGTGAGGAATTGGAACTATCAAAAATCTATAAGGATTCTGATAGCTCTAGTAGCCTCACACCTGGTCAATCCACATCCATTGAGGAACTTGCAGAGAAGGTAGCTCAAAAACTAGGTGTCTCTAGCAAACAAATTCCGAGATTTACCCCAGTTAAGCGGTGTTACACTTGTGGCGGTGACCATATGGCAAATGTATGTCCCATTATGGCCCAACCCCAGATGAATCCTAGTAGCCAGTACTGCACCATAGAGCGCAGGTACACCAACCACACTGCACAAGACTGCCCATATAACAAACAAACTGTTAGACAAAATTACCCTCAGCCATATCCACAACAGGGTAGATACCAGAATCAGTACCCACCACAACAATACAACCAACCACAGCAAACTTATCAGCCACCTTATCAAGGGCAGCAGAGACCTCAACCAGTCATAGTACAGCAACCCCCTGCTCCAACCAATGTGATCCCAGTGAAATATGCATCTGCTGAAGAAAATCCGAACAGAGCCATAGTCCCAATCACCCCATTGCTATCAGACAGTGATCCAAGTGACCATAGTTTTGACTCCACACATATTGATAGCCCACAGGCTTACTACATGTAGTCACCCGAGCATAACGAGTCATACTATTATGAGGACCCAAGTGAAAATAGTGGGGAACCTGAGTATGCTAATGTCATGTACACAAACCCCAACTCTAGACTTCAACCTAGGCAGGTATGACCCCCATTTCCTAGAGGACCATGCTTCAGATGTCAGGGAGATCACCTTATACGTGATTTTCCACTGCCTGCCCCTACACAGCCTCAACCAGTAACCATTCAGGGGTTCTGTCAAGACTGCGGGAAAGAGCATCTCCTACGAGATTGCCCAAAGAACCCTAATAACATGCCTAAAATCACTCCTATCAATGTTCTTGGGTTAGTTGTAGACTCCACAGGGAGTGTGACTTCCACTGCACCTGTGCAGGTGATCACAAGAGCCCAGGCACTACAACAAAACCAAGGTGTTGGTCAGGAAAAGAGCCTCGAGGTGAGTGAAACAGAGAGCATAACCAAAAAGAGGACTAGAGCCTGGAAGGATAGTCGTGAAAGAATGAAAAGGCAATGGGCAAAAAAGATAAACGAACTTGAAGAAAGCTTGAGAGAAACCAAGGCAAAAATCATTGAGATCACATCTCAACCGCACTCTCACACACTTCCACCGCTACCATCCCCATCACCCTCCATTCCTCCACCCTCTAATACACCCCACGTAACCCACCCACCACCCCGAGTAGGATCAGTATTAGCTGATCCCACTCCTGAAGGCTTGGACATGATGTTCAAGGCCTACCAGGCTCGACTTCAAGAAGGGCCAACAGCTGCAAACCTAGACAAGAGTTACCCTAGAGCAGATTTAGAGATTGAACGGATGAAAATGTGCATGAAAATGGTAGAACAAGCTCAAGCAATACTTGAGACTAGTCAAAAGTTCAATCAGACAAACTCTGTCAAGCCGGATTTGCATTTCCAAGGCTTACTAGAAAGATTAGAGCAGTTGGTAAACAAATCACAAGTTTCCTTACCTCCACAGGCTCAACCAGTTGTTGAAAGAGGAAGCTCACCACCAATGGGAGCTTATGTTCCTAATTCCACGGATGCTGGAATACCTCCTTCAATTCAACAGTACTCTCAAGAGTTCTTGCGGGAAATACAAGAAGAGAAATGGGCCAAGGAGAAGGGTAATTCCCCTCCTATTCCTGAGATTGATGATCTTCATGATCAATTTCCCCAAGACATTCCGTCTATCTATGGAGATCAAACAGAGCAACAAGCGGATGAGAGATTAGATTTTGAATCTAATTCTTTACAAGAGTTGCCTCATTTCACAGGCACATGGGAATCTGAATCTCTCCAGATCAGAGCTCCCACAATATTGGTGAGAAATGAAGACTCAGTGATTCCGAGAAACAGTGATGTTGTGAAGAACACAAAGGTTCAATGTCATCTCACTGTAGAGGAGCTCCTCAAGGCAAAACCGGAGCTCTGGAATCATGTGAAGGATCAAGTTCCAGAACTTGAATCCAATATACCAAAAGTAGGCTCTAAGCAAAAAGTTCCAGAGATACCTCTCGACAAGATAGGAGACATGAGTGAAGGTGAAGAAGGTAATACTTATCTTCCAATCACCTATCGAGGTGACACAACCAAAGCAATCGTAGATTCGGGTGCTGGTGTTGCTATTGCGACCACCTCCTTGTGGAAGCGATGGGGCAAACCCACCTTAAGACCAACGAGAATGAAACTTCAAATGGCAGATGGTCATTTTGAAAGACCTCTAGGATTGCTTGAAGGGATAACTCTAACCACTTGTGGTGTAGAGTTTGAACATACATTTTCTATATGTGACTTTGAGAAAAATAATGTCTACGAGATGATCCTAGGAAGACCCTTCCTACAACAATTGCAAATAGTACAGGATTGGGGAACCAACTCCTTGTACTTACAGCACTTAGGGGTCACCACCAAGGTCAATTTGAAGGATTACACCTTCAGAGATGTACCACCCCTACAGTGGAATCCTATCCACAAAGCGAAAGAAGATTCTATCTCCGTGCATTCTGGAAGTTCACCTGATCCATCATGGCTGCATGAAGATACTCACTTGTGGATGTGCAAGGTCGCGGAGGAAGAGGAAAAGCGCTTAAAAGCGAGAGAAGAAGGAACTCCCCCAGGAGATAGACCAATAAAAGACCCAGCCTATACACCGATGATATTTCCAGATGAGGAATTTGAGCCTCATGGTTGGGCAGAAATCTTAGCTACCATGGACATTGCAGTCAATGAAGAACAATGGACACCTCATTGTGATGAGGAGGGTTATGATATTTCAGTGTTCATGTGTCAGCCCCTGTTGGAAGAGTGTGATCCTAGTGAGTTCATAGAAGAAGAAGAGAATGACGATGATCTAGAATCCATTGTGATGGATACTTACTTTAACTCAGAGGAACACTATTTAGAGGACATAGGAGTGTTAACCCAAAAAGAAGAAGAACCCCTCACGAGTATTAAAACGATAACCTCAAAGGAAAAAAGTGAAGAAGGTCAAAAGAAAAAGAAAAGAAAAGCAGTGAAACAAGAGGAGGAAGAATCATTGTTTGAAGTACCAGAAAATTTCAAGAAATATGAAGTGGAAGACCGAAAAATTTTGGTACGGATGCCTAAGAGAGAGGCCATTGTAGGAGAAGCATATGACAATAAAGAAAAGACCAAAAAAATTGTAGTGACCATTGAAGGGAACGAAGAACGATGTACGTACATAGGAGATGACCTAAGTGCAAAAGAAGAAGCAGAGCTTGTAGCTCTATTAAGGGAATATAGGGATGTGTTCGCATGGCACTATAGAGACTTGAAAGGAGTAGATCCAGAGATTTTCTCTCATACGATTCCGATGACCGCTGATGCCAAGCCCACCAAACAAAAGCCCTACACATATAATGACACTTATGCAGCCAAAATAAAGGAGGAAATTGACAGGCTGATTGAAGCTGGATTCATCTATGAGATTGAGCACACTGAATGGGTGTCCCCCATTGTAGTGGTGCCCAAGAAGAATGGGAAATTGCGAGTGTGCATTAACCTTAAAAAAGTTAATGCCGCTACGATCAGAGATAGTTATCCACTTCCAATCACCGAACATCTTTTGGAGCGTGTTGCAGGCAAGGAAGTCTATAGCTTCCTTGATGGATTTTCAGGTTACAACCAAGTAGCCATTGCCCCCGAAGATCAACACAAAACAGCCTTTGCCACAGAATGGGGAATCTTTGCATTTCGTGTGATGCCATTTGGGCTCACCAATGCACCTGCAACATTCCAAAGGCTCATGTGCCATGTCTTCAAAGAGTTCTTGCGAAAGAGCTTAGAAGTATATGTGGATGACTTATGCGCTCATTCCCAAGAAAGAAGTTACCACATCCCTGAGCTCAGACAAATCTTCAACAAGTGTAGAGATTATCGAGTGTGTCTGAACCCAGAGAAGTGTGTGTTCATGGTACGACAAGGTAAGATCTTAGGTCACATTGTTTCTAAGAATGGAATTTCAACAGATGAAGACAAGGTAAGAGCGATAGCAGAGTTACCAAGACCAAGAAATGTTAAAGAGGTACAAGCCTTTATGGGCCACTGTGGATATTACTGTAGGTTTATCCACATGTACGCCATCATAGCTAAACCTCTTTATGGGTTGTTAACAAATTTTGAGTGGAATGAGGAATGCGAGAATTCCTTCAACGAGCTGAAAAGACGTTTGTGCACAACACCAATATTGACTACTCCGAATTGGAGCAAAACCTTTCATGTCCATGTAGATGCCTCCAATCATGCAATAGGATGTGTGCTAGCACAACCCACAGGTGAGGGAAACCTAGATTTGCCGATAGCATATGCTAGTAGGCAATTAAATGCAGCTGAACGGAATTATACCACAACGGAAAGGGAAGGCTTAGGCATGGTATATGCTGTGAAGAAGTTTAGACACTATCTATTGGCCAATAAGTTCAAGTTTTTCACTGATCATCAAGCTTTACTATATTTGGTCAATAAACCTTGCAATACAGGCCGCTTAGTAAGATGGTTCCTCTTACTAATGGAATACGACTTTGAAGTTGTTGTCAGGAAAGGTAGAACCCATCTTAGGGCAGACCATCTTTCTCGCATCACTTCAGGAGAGCCACCGCAAGGAGTGTCTGATGAATCGCCCGACGCTTATCTGTTCAATTTAGAAGTTGTTCCTAAATGGGCAAATAAGTTGGTACCAGTCCTAACCTTCGGTCCTGCAAATAAGAATGTGAAAACAAGCAAAGAGGAAATTGTAAAATCACTAAAGTATCAAATATTGGCCGGAAGTATGTACAAGCAAGATACCGAGGGCGTATTAGCTTGTTGTGTCGAGGACGATGAACATACTAGTTGGTTGCAACAAGCCCATGAGGGATTGCTAGGAAATCACTACTCTAAACAACGAACATTGCAGAATCTAAGACGCTTAGGAGTGTATTGGCCTAGCATGGACAAAGAAATACAAGAGTGGATCCACAATTGTCCAGTGTGCCAGAAGAGACCCCCAGTGGAACATGCCACTCTTTATCACGTGTCAGTAATCCCAGATTGGAGTGCTCCATTGGTCGAGTTCATGAGATTGGGAACATTACCCAATCAGGCTAGTCTTGCAAGAAAACGGAGCATGGAGCAAGAGGCTCAAGACTATGCCTTAGTAGGAGACAACCTATATCGAAGAGGCAAGGATGGTTACCTAAGACTGTGCATTCATGAATCAGACTATTTGAAAGTCTTAGAAACTGCACACAGCGGTGCTGCAGGTGGACACTTTGGGCCTGACAGAGTAATTAAAACCATTCTATTCTCAGGACTTTGGTGGCCCACTCTTCATATGGATGCACATACTTATGTGAAGAAATGTGACACATGCCAACGTGCCCAACATCCGATAAGAAAAGATGAAATGCCTTTAAGGCCAATGATGGGAGGACGTGCATTTTCAAAGTGGGGTATAGACTTTGTAGGTCCCATCAACCCCCCAGCTAGAAACTCCCATGCCGAATACATTATTGTAGCCACAGATTACCTTACAAAGTGGGTGGAAGTAAAAGCCACGACAAAGAATGATGCTCAAACGACGGCTAAGTTCTTATTCGAAAATGTGTTCACTAGATATGGGTTACTAATAGAGTTGGTTAGTGATAGAGGAACGCACTTCTTGAATGAGGTCATTGAAAATCTCCTTCAAGAATTCATGGTGATACATAAGAAGTCTGCCCCCTATCACCCACAAGCTAACGGACAAGCCGAGAGCACGAATAAGATCCTATGTAACGTATTGACGAAACTTGTAAATAATAAATGCTCTGATTGGGACAAACAACTTCATCATGCTGTTTGGGCATACCGAGTTGCCTACAAAACGGTACTCAATGCCACCCCATTTCAGATGGTCTTCGGATAGAATGCGGTGCTACCATTAGAATTCCTAATTCCAGCTCTAAGAGTAGCACAAGAGCATGAGTGGAATGGACATGAGTTGTCCTCTAGGATCCTTGATCTAGAACGTTTAGGTGAGACGAGGTTACGAGCAGCAGCAGGGATCTATGCTGCAAAGAAACGGCAAAAGGCATACTTTGATGCCCATGTGAAGGATAAGGGCTTGAAAGCAGGAGATCTAGTTTTAATCTACACATTGAAACAACATGCAAGAAAGCTAGACAAGAGAGGCTACGGACCTATGATCATCAATAGGATCTCCGCGAGTGGAGCAGTACAACTAGCCACTTTAGAAGGTGATGTTCTCCCGAACTATATTAGCGGATGCAGAGTCAAGATGTATCAGGAACCCCTCACGGAGGAAATGCTAAGTCGACTCAATACTGCTAAGCAATGTAAAGAGGAGGAAAAACGAATTCGAGAAGAAGCACAGGCAGAGGCCTTAGAGCGTATCAGACGAATGAAGTTGAGGAGACAAGGGAGGGATCAGCCTATGACTGACACTCAAGCGTCTCCAGGCTATCACATGGCCATGTGTGAGGCTTCAGGTGAACGTACCCATAAGATAGTGGACCGGCGACCTTTTGTGACCCTAGAAATAGGACAAAGAGACAGCACAACAAGCGTGAGAGCTTTAATTGATTCAGGAGCAGCCACAAGTGCAGTTCGGCTTTCTTATTGCCAGCAGCTGCAATTGGAGGTAAAACCCCTAGAAGCATATCTGATAGGATTAGGAGGTGTTGAAACCCCTTGCATGGGAGAAGTGGATCTTCCCCTCTACATACAAGAGGTCCTCATGCCAGCAAAAGTGCTAGTGTGTGAAGACGAGGATCTGACCGAACCTCTTGTCTTAGGCCAAGACTGGATCTATGATCACGTAGTCAACCTCAACCTAAGAAGTGGACTTCTTCAGGCTTGGGTAGGCCAATGCCGTCTCACGATTGAATTAGAAAATCAAGCACTCAAACCAATAGAACAGGCACCAACTCTTGGTCCCTCCAGGAATCCACATGAAGATAACAATGTTGTTCTTGTACAAACTTCTATGGTGCAGAGGATTGTCAATTGTACTGAAGGTATAGGAGCCAATAAGGAGTTCCTAACTGATCCAAAGAAGATTCTAAACGAGCAGACCGAACATCACCCGACACAAAGGAGGCTGATGATCAAGAGGCAGGAGCGCCAACCCGTGCAACATGGAGCATCTCATGGCGCAAAGCAGATCTGGATACGCAAGGATGGAAGACCCACAACTCTAATAGCAGACTCTCAAGGAGACAAGAAACGAGCCTCACCATCAAGGAACAAAGTGAAGAAGCCCTCTAGGATAACCACTAGGCATACCATTTCTATTTGGGTTCCTAAGCGGTCAATGAAGGCCATCCCTAATGCTAGACAGATATGGGTGCCCAAGGCCTGCTTACAAGCTCAAATTACTTCACCTTCAGGCACTAGGATGAAGCAACATTCACAAACACTCGTGGCCAACAACTCAGAAAACGAAAAGATACCTACACCACTCACTGTCTCCACTCCCATCAACCCTAGGATTGTCTGGAAATGGGTACCCAAAAGGTCCCAAATACATCACACTCTCAAAGTTTGGAGAATTAAACTGTGTATTAAACCCCCTGACCCAATTCTGTAAACCCGTCTACTCTAACACAGGAGCATTCTGAGCCCATTGCATAACCAAAGTATGCATCTAGGATGACACTGACCTCTAAGCATTGCAAAATGCAGCTCCGCTTCAAGATATCTGGCAAAAAGCAGGATTACAAACTTATTTTAGTGCAGCTCTGCCTAAACCCGATTTCCTCAGGTGCTACTACCTAATTGCCACGTTGAAGCCGACAGGGGACAAAGATCATTCAGGCACATTCTGGGTGCCCTCCTTGTCAAATCTGGAGGAAATGAGGAAGTTCGAATTGAATGTTACTTTAATCAGGGAAGCACTTCAGATGTATGGCACGCATGTACCTTCTGACCGCGACCCCTTGATACCTGAGTCAATGAAAAGCAACAGAATCAAGAAGCTAAAAGAAATGTGCGCCCTCACCCCCAACATCACCATACCTTTGCGGATGTGCCTCCAACACTTTGCATTCCCAGCTCAGGACCGTTTCACCCAACCTCACAAGAAAATATGGTATGGGCTATATCTAGCAGAGACTGGAAGCTTGCCCATTAAGATGCCTGTATGGATCTTGGACCAAGTGTATGAAGCAGGCAAGCGGGGAGTGAGGAAGCCCACTTTACATGGCTGTTGTGCACTTACAAGAATTATCTATAGATGTCTTGCATATGATGTGCCGGTTGCCAGAGCCCTAAAATATGCACAACTGGAGTTGTTCAAAGGGCGGAATTCAGGGAGCCAGCCTGCAAAACGAATGCGTGGATCGCTTTCCCAGGTTTCCCAGGTAATGATTCCTCAAGAAGCCACGACCGAAGCTTCTCCCCGACCAGAAGCTCAGGTCGCACCTTTCACGATCCATCTTCAAGGAGTTCAAGCTGGGGAGGTGGTACAACCCGCTCCATCCGCCCCTCCACTACCTACCGATGCAGAGTTTGCATCTATGGCCACCTTCACAGAGGATCCAAACTTCAATTTTGAAAGATTCCTGCAGACGGTCCCCCTATCAGACAGTGAAGATTCCCCTGACAATGTTGATCCGGGAGCATCCGTCCAAAGAGAACAGCCACGGGGCGAGCCAAGCAGAGTACATGGGGAAGAAGTGGCACAACATCATCATGACCCAAACACTCAAATTCAGGAAGGTGCACAAAGAAATGAACCAGAAGACAGTGAAGAGGAGGCCCCTGCCTACACAGCACAACTCAGACGGCTGTACAAGACAATCAAGCAGGTACAGAGAAGACATAAGATGATAGATGAGGCGAACAGAGCTCTAGTGAACTAGATGCTTCAAACCGAGAATGTCGACTCACATTTTGTGGAATCATTGAATCTATTGGCAGAGACATGTGGGATCGGGGAAGCATTGAGGACAATGGTCTATCAGGAAAACCCTATCTATGATCAACGAAGGATTGATACACAGCCACGATGCGGGAAAATGATTCAAATGGAAGTCTCTACTGCCTTGCCTACTATAATCTCAGAGGATGTTCACATGACGAGCCCAAGTCCCACCGACGAACAAGAGGTAATTACACAGGTACCATCTCCACCGCCACCTTCCATTCAACCCTTAGAACCCTTCTCCACTAGCCCTTCTGAACAACCGATATCCACCCATCATGAAACCATTGTACACACCTCCGTTTTTACATCCTTCCCTTTACCCACATCCAACACTTCCACCCAAATTTGTGAACCTCACACCGGTCATCCGGCCACCGATCAAACCACAATAGGTCACCCTTCCTATCTCCTCGCCCTTGGACAACCACTTGCCACTAGCCAGACCTTATCCCATCTTTTTCCATTCACCCACACCCAAACCCTATCCACCACCTCCCTAGTAACTGCCTCACACTCAACCCAAGTCACACAACCCTCATTCTGGACAAACCTTGTAAATATACTCCAACAGGTGGATAATTATAATAAAAAGTCCCTTTCCCAACCCCACTTCCCCACATTCATTGCCACCACTATCACACCACCCACCATCCCTGTATTCACAGTTCACGAATCACACACTCTCACGTCCGATCCCATGGACATCTCACCATCCACAGGATCACCCACCACCACTGTTATTCCAACATCACCACGTGTCATTTCACTCACATCACCATTGCCAAACACGGTAGGCACAACATCCACTTTTCCCTTTCCCATCTCCCGACCCCTTGCATCTTCCACCCTTACCCCTGCACCCACCTCATTTAGTCATGCACTCAACACCATGCTCGAAGCTGCTGCCCAACTTAAACAGGAATACAGGTTACTAGAAGAAAACAATAAAGAGCTCTGTACTTTGTCATCCCACCTCCAGGCATGTGTCACTGCCTTGGAGTTGTCTAATACGGAATTACAGCAGGAGGTGACCACCCTCCAACAATATCAGGTGGAGCTCGAGTCCACACATACAGCGAAGAGTAGGGCAACGGAAGAACAACTTAGAGATCAGCTAACCCGTAATGCTAGACTACAACGAAACATGGCTCTACTCCGACGCCATTTAGCGGCTGCTCAAGAAGAAAACAAAAGACTACAGCAACAAAATCAAGACAACCTCGAAGCAGCCATGGAAAATACTCCACGGGCACCCATCGACCCTGCTAAATTCCAAGCCATCCCCTTAGAAAACATACAACAAATATTGGAAACCTATGCCAATCTCTTAGAAGCACATGACCAGCTTGCTGACCAAGTCAAAGACCTACAGAAAGCCCAAGTGCCTACACCACACCAACGAGAACCTAAAGAGATGGCCAACGCTGCAACCTCACCAGAGCCAGAATTACCAGTAACCAATGAGGTACTTGAGCTACGGCAACAGGTGGCAGAACTAAAAATTAAATTGTTACAGTATGAACGACCTCCCTCCCCACCTGATCAAACCACAGAAGAAGACACAGTAGTCATTCCGGTGGAGGAGACATTTGAAGACAATTATGAGCCTCAACCCCTTCCAGGAGGCAGAATTACGGAGGAAGGCCAGGATACCTATGAGGAACCCCCGTCAGCATGGATGAAGCAGGTAGAGGAGATGGGCCACACTCACGAAGAGCGCGTAGCAACTCAGATGCTAGCAATGAAGGCCATTGAAGAAACCATACTTCAATCTGAGTATTTCAGGCACCTTGCTCCTAGACGACTCATCACGAGCTCTGAATTACAATATAAGCCATATTTTGTATTGTTGGCCGACTACAACGCAGAGATCAAAAGAGTCACCAACAAGTGCCCTACCTTCGCCACCCAGTTCGAACCAGAAGATATACCAGAGGCAGCCAGGAAAGGGGCGATTTTCCAACCTACTTGGAGACAAAGATTACTAGAAACATACCCGGACATGCTGAGAACATGGGATCACGCTCCCATGCATTTGAAGTATAACCCTTGTTATGGGCCAGTACAAAGAAGAAGATCATGGAAAGCCTTCGCCATCAAGGTTCAGAACAATGTAAACTGTAGAGAATGGCTTAATTACCCCGCCATTGCACCCCCAACCGGCACCCCCACAGTATCTTACATGATAGCAACCATCAGACATTGGTTGCCACGCCTCCACCCCATGCTAGATGTGGCTGCCCAGATGATGCTCAAGATATTCGATATGATGCAGGTGGTGCTCAAAACTTTCCGCAATGTATGCCATATTCAGCCTCCGATTCCCGGCTTCATCAATGGTAATTATGACCTCCTGTATGATATGAGCACAACCCCAAGCATACGAGTTGCTTATGCATGGCACGCATGCATCAGATATCTCCCTGCCTGCTATAAGCAAACTTTCGACGATATGTTTACCACGGGATTCTGGGAGTCACACTCAGAAGTGTTCGCACCACGCCCAACCCACCTGCTCCATCTATTCGCGTGTGAACAAACCATGCACTCAGAACTCTACACAACGCCACAACCGGACATACCGGGTGCAGTCAATTGGGAGACCCTCCAGAGAGACTTGGTTCGGGGACTACGCATCAAGGAACAAGAAGTGGCAACCGACCTCCTGCAAGAGTACATTGATCAAACAGCGGAGCAGAGGTCTGTCAGAGGCGACAGACGCTAGGGGGGGGAGAGTGTTGGCTGTATACGAGAAGAAGCAAGTACGAGCATACAAGCAGATCTAGCACTAAGGCAACCCTTTATTTTTTCAAAACCATTACACCAGTTAAAAGTGATTCTCATCACTAAAAACCCCTGTAAATACCATTTTCACCTTTTAGTAGCTCCATTTTGTACAAGCCGAGGAGTCCTCGAGCTTGAGGAGCCTTAGAAGTAGTTGCCTGCCAATTTTCATAATTTTTAGATCTCGTTTGAGCCCTCAAATAAGCCTTGGAACCTAATTTTTAACTAGGCCGGACACTAGGTCTGGACAGGGCCAAAGCTAGTCAAAAACTATAAATAGAGCTAGAGAGCTCATTTTGGGGGGTAGCTTCTTATAGTTTTGAGCTTGTATGAGAATTTGGTTGCAATAGAAGTGATTCCATTGTCTTACTCTCTTTGTTCTTGCCGTATGCGTGCGTGTGCGTGTATGTGTGTGCATGCTTGTGTGCTTCTCACTCACGCACTTGTGCTTCCACTTGCTCGTGGTCTTCATACCATCCTCACGTCTTCCCGGATTGACATTAAAGGAGGTGCTACTCATCACTGAGCTACACCATGGCCATGTGCGAGACTTCAGGTGGGCATTCCCATAGAATAATCGACCGACGGCCTTTTGTAACCCTAGGAGTAGGACAAGGGAAGGGTGCAAAGATTGTAAGAGCTTTGATTGACTCAGGTGCATCCACTAGTGCTGTCAAGTTGTCTTACTGTCAAGAATTGAAATTAACTGTCGATCCTATAGAAGCATATCTCATAGGATTGGGAGGTGTGGAAACTCCTTGCATGGGCGAGGTGGATCTTCCCATCTCCATTCAAGACGAAGTGATGACAGTCAAAGTACTAGTGTGTCAAGATGAGAACCTCACTGAGCCTCTTGTCTTGGGTCAGGACTGGATCTATGATCATGCAGTCAACCTCAACCTAAGAAGTGGACTTCTTCAGGTATGGGTAGATCATTGCCGAATTACAGTTGAATTGGAAAATGAGGCACTCAAGGAACTAGGCAAGGCACAAACTCCTGGTCCTTCCAGGGGTGCACATGAAGTTGAAAATGCTATTTTTGTCCAAAACTATATGATGCAGAAAGAGGCTAATCTCAACAACGGAGCCAGGGAGAGGACGGAACTCCCTTCTTTTCCAAAGACCAGAAGGTTGCAACAACCCACGGCAGATCAAATATAGAAGAAGCAGAACACTACCGATACTAAATGCCAAAAAAAGGAGCAAGGCAGATTGTTTCAGCCATGGAAGCAAGTATGGAGGTGAAAAGGCGAATACCCTGTTCAGACCAGGCCGACCCCACGGCCAAAACCTCTTATTAGTAGTCAACAACATGACACTAATGAGAAGTCCTTCATTAATTCTTCTGCGAAGGTGAAGTCTATTTGGGTACCCAAGAAGTCAATGAAGGCTAGCCCACAATCACGACAAATCTGGGTGCCTAAGGCTTGCTTGCGGGCTCAAATAGCTACACCAAGGCCGCAACCGGTACAACATGTTTCACTCACTCGAACATCTGAGGCCCAGTCTTACGCATCACGCACGGACACATATTCTTTTATGAGCACTAGTAGAATCACTTGTAAATGGGTCCCTAAAAAGCCTCATCTTCAAGCAGATACCCCTATCAAACTCTTCAGAGTCCCCACAAAATCAAAATCAAAGCCCATCCACTGCATTGGCAACCTAAAACTTGTAATAAACCCCCGGACCCCAGTTGTAAATCCATGCCCACCTACTAACTACGTCACTCTCACACTACATCATTCCACTTAGTTCTTAGGTCCAACCAATTCCTAACTACACACACAAGCACCGAGCACTTATTAACCTACTAATCTCTCCCGAATCTCATGATAATGTTGTAATGGGGACAAAAACGGTTCTAACTTGTCCTTTACAATGTTAACACATGTTTCTATATTCTCACAGAATCAGAAGGCAAGAAGTAACATGGCAGAAGCGACAGGTCCGAGCTCACAAGTAGGAATACTTACTGCAGGAATCGATGTGGACAGTCTACCTGTGGATGTGCCACCAACCGAACGACCTGTGGAGCTGCAACACCTTCAGCAGATCCCGGTACCGGATCCACCCACAGGGATCACAGAAAGGGTCCATGCCAATTCTCATTGGTTCAATGGCATGCCAGGTCCATTAGGAGAGGCCAAGTATATATGGGAGTCTAAGTGCGAGTATGACAGATCATGGGTTCGATTCCAATTTTTCTCCAAGGAGTTTGAGACTCTACAGAACACCGAGGATCTCCAGACCATATGGCAACGTGCAGGGCTAGCAGAATACTTTGAAGCACCACTACCTAAACCGGATCTCCTCCGATGCTATTATTTGGTCTCCACATTACAAGCTAATGAAGAAAAGGACAAACCAGGATCATTTGTTCTTCCTTCCTTGCTGGGCAACAACGAGTTAAAGAGGTTTGAACTTACTGTGGAGTTGGTGAGCGCTGCTTTGAATATGCACGGCACACATGTACCTTCTGAGAAGGATGCTCTTGTTCCTACTAACATGAAGGATAGGAAACTATTGAAGCTTAAAGACATGGCAGCACTCACACCAAACGTGTCCATCCCTCTCCGTATGTGCATGCAACATTTTGCTTTCCCCGGCCAAGACCGCTTCACACAACCACACAAAAGAATCTGGTTCGCTCTCTACTTAGCGGAGGTAGGTGCGTTACCAATTAAGCTGCCGGTATGGATTATAGATCAATTGTATGAAGCAAATAAAAGGTCTTCTAGGAAATTAGTGGTGAACGGTTGCTGTGCAATCACACGCATTATTTACCGGTGCCTAGCATACGATGTTCCCATTGAACGTGCCTTAACTTGGGCACAATTACAAATGTTTAAGAAGCTCAAGACGTCCACACATCAATCCAAGCGCATGAGGGGTGCAATCCCTTGTGTCCAGACAAGGGAAGTTTTGACTACTCCTGAAGTATGGCCACGAAGGGAGACCACTGTACCTCCCTTTACCATTAGGATACCCAGGACTGGATCTGAAACTACGACACAAGCTACCCCTTCAGCTCCTGCTCCATCTGAATTTGAATTTGCTACAACTGGAGATGCTGAAGGAATGGATCCTTAGGACTTCAAAGCATTCTTACAAAGTACACAACTCTCTGATGTAGAGTATTATTCAGATGCAGAAGAACAAGGCACATCTTCACAAAGAAAAAGAAAATCTACAGAGGACCACCATGTACATTGGAGTGATGCCCAGCAAGGTCAACAACAAGGAAACCTAGAAGAAGAAGGAGCATATGAAGAGGAGACCACTGAAGCCCCAGCCTATACAGCAGAACTCTGAAGGCTGTATCAAATTATGGAACGAGTGCGATCGCAACAACTGCTCACCGAACAGAGCAGTAGAGTACTCATGACTCAGCTGTTGGAAGAAGCAGGAGTTGACTCAGAATATAGTGAAGGTCTCTTATTGATGGCAGAAACATATGGGGTAGTAGAAGCAGTGCGGACCGCCATTAGGAGGTCTCCAGTTCAATATAATCCATGAAGATTCCAGACACGACCACGCTCAGGTAAGAATATCCAGATCCCCATTACAACGGCAGAAGGGCCAATTATTACATCCGAACCCATCAGGACAACCTCCCAAGCAACAAAAACTGCTAGCCAAGAGCACCCAGTCACCCATGAGGAATCCACCGAGCCACTACCACCCACACCCCCACCATCGCCTCCTAGAGCAGAAACCGTGGAAATCACCTCGACCACTCAACCCACCGAACCAACCTTCATCTTCCGTACTCCCATCTCTAGTTCAACCCTATTCTCCACCTCTGATAACCCAATCTATGAAGCAACCCCCATCACTACACAATCCACCGAATCGCTCATAGAGCCTGCCCTAGGACAACCATCCCCCATGCCCTCAGCCATAGGTCATCCTGACCCTAGATCCATATTCATGGGTTTCCCTGCTACCACGCAACCCTTCATGCCCTCCTCAACTCTACAACCTCAACCCCCGACCTCCATCTCTCCACTTGTCCAATCCCTCCATAACTTCCTTGCTAGAACTTTTCAACCCAGGTCTCAACCATTCCCTTTATTTTCAGCTCCCCACCCCACTTCTCATCTATTCACCACTTTCACACACACACCACCTACCATTCCAATGTATATGGTAGACCCCACACTCGCACCCACTCCTGAAAGTATGGACATTTCACCACCCACGGCACCTCCCCCTCCCCCCACGCTTCCACCTCCTCCCATTCCCCCTCCACCAATTTCACCCACACACACGTCTTCAATAGACACATCATTCACTCTTCCCCTTCCCCAATTCCCTTCCCATGCATCTTCCATTGTAAACACCACCCCCTCATCTATAGGAAATGCATTGGACACCATGCTAGCTTGCATATCAAACTTAAGGACAGATTACAATCAGCTCCAGCAACAGAATGAACGCCTGCAAGAGCACTCGGAGACACTACAACACCGTCTTGCTGCACTAGAGGAGGAAAATGCTCGCCTCCACACACAATTCCACACTCTCCAAGAGGCTCATAGCATATTGGAAGTACAGTTACAGAACACAGATCAGGAAGCAATACAAGTGGTAGAAGGTCATCTACGGACACAGCTGGAACGCAATTCAAAGCTTCAGCAAAATATGGCCCTACTCAAGCGACATCTTGCTGCCGCTCATGAAGAGAATCGACGCCTGCAATTACAAAATCAGGAGAACCTAGAAGCAGCTATCGAAAGCACACCTGGGGCACCCATCAGCCCATCAAAGTTTCAAGCAGTGACCCCCGACAATATCAAGATCATATTGGAAGATTATGCCATGCTGCTTGAAGCACATGACCTGCTATCAGAGGAACTGGGTCAACTGAAGCAGAAACACCAAAAAGAAACAACAGCAGCCTCTCAAACCACCTCCTCCGCGGCTTCACTTCTCACAGACTCAGAGGCCTTAAAAGATCTCCAGAAACAGGTCACCGAATTGCAAGCATGTCTACTACAATATGAGAGACCACCTTCCCCTCCAGAGGCTCCCACCGACGAAGAAGTAGTACAAATTCCTGTGGCACAGACATTTGAAGAAGAATACGACCCACAACCCTTCCCAGGAGGCCAACAAATGGAAGAAGCTCAGGACACATTCGAGGCACCACGACCTCCATGGCTACGTCAAGTGGAGGAAATCGGGAGTTCTCACGAAGAGCGCACAGTAGTGCAAAATCAGGCCATGAGGGTCATAGAGGAAACTGTGCTACAATCTGCTTACTTCAAGAACCTGTCATCGAGACGCCTTATCCTCTCATCTGAACTCCAATACAGGCCTTATTATATTATCCTGGCTGGTTATAATGCAGAAATACAGAGAGTCACGGGTCAGATTCCTACCTTTGCTACCCAATTTCAACCTGAAGACCTTCCTCCAGAGGCGCAAAAAGGCAAAATTCGTCAACCCACCTGGCGGCAGAAACTTCTAGAGACATATCCAGAAATGCTACGCACATGGAACAACGCGCCTTTACATCTCCTATACAATCCATGCTACGGTCCAATTCCACGTCGCAGGTCTTGGAAGGCATTCAATATCAAAGTGCAGAACAACGCGCAATGCAAGGAATGGCTAAACTACCCGTACATTGCACCACCACAGGGACCACCGTCGGTAGCATACATGATGGGAAGAATTCGACATTGGATGTCGCGATTGAAGCCCATGCCAGATGTGGCAGCTCAAATGATGCTTAAGATTTTAGATATGATGCAGGTAGTCCTGAAAACCTTTAGAAATGCAGCCGCACCACAGGTACGTCTACCGGGGTTTACCAATGGAAATTATGATTTGGTGTATGACATGAGCACCACCCCCAGTATTCGTGTGGCTTACGCCTGGCATGCACGCATCAAATACCTCCCTGCATGTTACAAACAGACCTTCGAAGAAATGTTCAGATCAGGTTTCTGGGAGTATCACTCGGAGATCTTTGCACCGAAGCCAACACACCTGCTCCATCTCTTTGCGTGTGAACAAGCAATGTACTCTGAGTACTATACCACACCACAACCAGAGGCCCCTGGTGCAATAAATTGAAATGCATTGGAAGCTGATCTAGCAAGAGGCTTAAGGATAGGAGAATAGAGGTCTGTCAGGGGCGACAGACGCTAGGAAGGGGGGCGTGTTGGCATACAAGTCAGATGAAGAGCATACTAGCACAACGGAGGAGTCATGCACAATACGGCAACAAGGCCCAATCATTTTTTCCATGGACCATTTACAACTCAAGTGATTTTAATCACTACACAAACATTGTAAATTTCGTTTTTGGTAGAATAGACTCCATTTTGTGCAAGCCGAGGAGTCCTCGAGCTTGAGGAGTATTAGAACTAGCTACATATCAATTTTCAAAATTTTTAGACTCTGTTTGAGCCCTCAAATAGGCTCTAGAACCTAATTTTTAACTAGGCCGGGCACTAGGTCTGGACAAGACCAAAGCTAGTTAGAAAACTATAAAAAGGGCTAGAGAGCTCATTTTTGAGGTTAGATTGTGGGTGAATTGAGCTTATGTAAGAGACTTTTTGACTAATGCAAAGAACTCCATTGTTCCTCTCCTTGTTCTTGCCTTGTGTGCGCGTGTGTGTGTATGTGTGTGCATGCTTGTGTGCTTCTCACTCACACACTTGTGCCTTCACTTGCTCATAGTCTTCATACTAGTCCTCACGTCTCCACGGATTGACAATTATGAGGTGAATCTTCTCACGTTGGTACTCACCATTGTGCTAGAGTGACAATATATATATATATATATATATATATATATATATCAATGTAAATACATATAATCCAATGTCATAATCAACTAAAATCCTAATCATCATCATCATCATGATGATCATCATCATCGTCAGCAGCATCATGATCATCTTGATCATCCTCATCCTCATCATCATGATCACCCTGTGACGATCGAGTTCGTCCCTCCTATGTCTTCCTCTCCACCTCATTCATATTTGCCTCTCCATAATACTCTTGTATTACATATAACAAACATAAATAAGTAAAACAATTAAACCATTCATTAAAATAAAATAATTATATAAAATTTAATAATACTCACAAAGGCATCCGGATGATCTCGCATATACTCGCTCAAACGCCGATATCCAAAATGTGTAGCATACTCGATCTCATGTTTCGTAGGATATCGACCATAATCCTTTCACTGCATTGAAACAAATAAAAAAGATTAGTTGCTTGCATTTTAACTAAATTAAAAAATATACTCACAATAACACATATACTTACAGATGTAGCTACAAAACCATTATGGCCCATTTGGCCTAGGTGCGATGTGTGTCCCGACTCCACTCTCTTCTTTGTAGCAACCTGTTTATTTAAGAAAAAGAAATACATAAATTAAATGTAAAAAATTACTAAAATATATGAAAATTCTAAATATAAACTATTAATTTGTGTACCTTTTGCTGAGGAAATGGCTCTTGAAGACGTAGCTGTCTACGAAAAAACTGCCACGTCTTAGGTGGTATGTTAGGTCGCCTCTTATTTTTTTCCACCATACAATATCTCCTGTTAATTTAATCTCAAATAGAAAAAAAAAATCAGAATACATACACATATACACACACATACACATACCCACATACACATATACATGCAAACATATACACATACATATATGTATACATATACACATATACATACATTTAACATAAACACACATATACATATCCACATATATATGTACACACACATGCATGCATATACACTCATTCATACAAAATACATGCATTTATCCCACAATAATGTGTATTTGTGTATATGTGAATATGTGTGTATGTGTAAATGTGTATATGTGAATATGTGTGTATGTGTAAATATGTATAGGTGATTTTTTTGTGTATGTAAATAATCAGATTATTAATATCAAATACCATTATTTGTAGATTCTGATCAATCAGATGGAACTCCACCACCATCTCCTCATCGTGCAATGATTATATACTGTAAGTATATCAAACATTTAATTTTAAATATATTTGATGGATACATAACTTATATATTTTTTTGTTTCTTATTATAATCAGATTCTGATCAATTAGAGAGTACTCCACCACCTCTTACCCATGCAACGACTTCACATGTGTCCTCCGATAGGAATTATGATGAATTTTACTATCAAGGGCATATTATATGTTGGTGTAACTCTTATTATGGCACGTATCGAAGACCACGATTGGAATGTATTGAACATGAGGCAGAGTATGGTACTTTTGAGCATGCACCATCACTTGGTCAACGTGATAATGCTTGGGTATGTATTTCTTATATAAGTTAATGTCATTATTTTATTTAAAAACCATATAAAAAATCAAATTATTGTTGATATACAGGAATACTTGCTCAATGATGATGATGATGATGATAATTTTTCTCATAATGTTAATATACCTCATACACGTCATGGACTTGTTGTTCATCATTTACAAGCAGAGGTTTCTAGAAATTCTCTACCTCTTGGTTTAGAGACTGAAACGGCTGGAGATTATCCATTGCCAGCTCATGATCATTCTTTACTACAAACATATGATAGATGGAGAGGTTTTCAACTTTTGGGGTAATCGCTATATGATTGCTCCATCCACTATTACTAATGTTGGTCGTGGTCTCTTTATTGTAGAGGATTTGTATGTGCCTCCGAACTCTGAAGTCACTCTTATGTCATTTTGTGGTCCTATATATGGATGGGGAGATTGACATCGACTTTCACATTATGTTCAAAGCATAGTACTTATGGAATATGCTTGAACACAGCATCCCTTACTAGTAGAAGGATTTTACATGCAGAAAATGAAAGATTATATATTGATGGAAGACCTTACACACATGGAAATATAGCACTTTTAATGAATAGTAGTTGAGGGTTACATAATAGTTCAAGGACTAATTGCATATTTGAGGAGCGTGAAAATAGTCATGAATCACCATACATGAGTAGAGATGTATCAAGATACATAATTGTCAATGCTATTACTACATTACATGCCGATGATGAACTATTAGTGAATTATGGATGGCGTAGACCTCTAAGGCACCTTTTAGCTAAAGAGAATAAAATTTTTCTATCCATATTTAATAACTTATATACTTAATTTTATATTTAAAGTTTACTTTTTATTCATTTATGGAATAGTAATAAATTTTATTTATATGTGTAGATTCCAACGTATGATGGTGATGATATTCCTCCACACCATTCACAATTGCCAGTAAGACCTCATTTATGAGAAGCTTCTATGAGGAGGCTACGCAAAAGTAATCATGTGGAACATGCAAGGTTGAAAGATCTATATTCAAAAGATGATAAAGTACAAGATTTGTGTGACAATGATGAAGATGATGGCATGGCAGATTTTATTGAGGATTGGTATCAAAATGACAGTGAGAGCATTGATATTTCTAAAAATGACAAATATCTTCGAGAGGAATGTCTAAAGCATGTATATGAAGGAAGTCGTTTGACACGACTAAGTGCGAGCTTACTTATTCTCAATCTTCAAAATCGTTTTGGATGGAGTAATGTATCTGTTTCGACAACATTAAGGTATAATTTTCAATTTTCTATCTATTTATATATATATGCATAAATATATATATATAAATACATGCATATATAAACATACACATAATATACATGAATGCATACACACACACATATATACACACATACACATGTTATGAGAGTAGGGACAAATTATACATACCTCTATCGATTGAAGATGTTTTGTCCATCTAGCCTTTAGAATTGTCCACCCAACCTTTAGAATCTTCTTGACACATATGTTTCTCCTATTTTAGTCGACCTAATACCTGTGCTGCTAATTATACAAATATTAAATAGAAGTTACCAAGGAAGGTATTAAGTCACATGTAAAATGGGAGGAGCAAATTTATCTTGAAGATTTTGAAGGATGGAAAAATAATTTTAAAGGATGGGCGAACAAAAAGTGTCAATTCAATGCAAGTTTTTATTCTTACTTTAGATAAGGAAAGAACAAGAACTTGAATTGAATGGACACTTTTTGTCCGCCCATCTTTTAAAACTATTAATGCATCTTTCAAAATATTCGCGAAAAATTTGATCCTCCCATTTTACATATGACTTAATACCTTCCTTGGTAACGGCTATTTAATATCTGTAAACAACTTAGCAAGATAGGTAATAGATTGACTATAAAATGGGAAACTGCTAGATGATTCAATGGTCTAGATATGAAAATCTGCAAACCACAATATAAAAAAAACAATTAAAAACGAAATCAAATATACACAACTACACATGCATATATACATATACATACATATATACACATTCATACATACACATACATACATACATACATACATACATACATACATACATACATACATACATACATACATACACATGTATACACACATACATATACATATATGCATACATATACACATACGTATATATACATATACATACACCTATAAAACACATATACATATATATATACATATACACATACACTTATGTATACGCATGCACATGCATATTCACATCCACATACACATAAGCATACACATATATAAAATTATATGCATATATATATGTATATCTATTTATTTACTTTTTTTAATATATCTTTTTTTGATGAACTTACAGTTTATCAATGTATAGATTATCAATGTATACATGCATGTCCTAACGATTGTATTTTATATAGAGGTGAATATGCAGACTCTTTGACATGTCTGAAATGTCAATCTCCTCGATATAAGGGTGAAGAAGGTATAATCCCAAAAAAGGTATCGAGACATTTTCCATTGGCTCCACAGATTAGACATATGTTTCAAAGCCCCGAATTATCAAAGCTTTTGACTTGGGGACATGATCATAAAAGTACTAATGGAATAATCAGAATTCCTCATGATAGTGTTGCTTTTCAGCATATTGATTCTACATGGCCTGAATTTGCACAAAATCCATAGAATCTAAAGTTACGAGTTGCATTAGATGGGGTTAATCCATTCTCCATGAAATCTAGTAAATGATCAACATGGCCAGTGGTAGTTTCAGCATATTGATTCTACATGGCCTGAATTTGCACAAAATCCATAGAATCTAAAGTTAGGAGTTGCATTAGATGGGGTTAATCCATTCTCCATGAAATCCACTAAATGGTCAACATGGCCAGTGGTAGTCATAAACTATAATCTTCTGCCATATCTTAGCATTAAAAAGGAACATTTAATGCTTTCACTTTTAATCCCAGGCAAAAGACAAGTTAAAGATATGAATAAATATCTTTCTCCTCTCATTGACGATCTCCAAGAGTTATGGAGAGGTATTAATGTCATTGATGTATCGAAAAGCATCAATGAAAGACATATTATGGTTCCTGATATTGTGGCTTGGACTATTCACGATTTTCTAGGATATGGTGTTTGTTCAGGTATTGATGTAATTTTTTTATTCAATATGCATGTAAATAAATATGATTTAATGTAATTATATTTTTATCATTTTCATGATGCAGGAATATCTACTAAGGGTTATAAAGCTTGTCCATATTGTGGTGATTGGTTGAGATCAATCTATAGTAAGAATCTCAACAAAAATATTTATCTTCGACATCGATGATTCTTGCTTGATGATCATCCACTAAGATCTAAAAGAGAAGCGATACATTTTAATGGAAAGATTGAAATAGGTCAGTGTCCAAAACCTATCACACCTAAGGATTGGTATAAAAAATGGACAGATGGACCTCTGATAGATCCAGAATCAGAAATCTTCAGTGATGATTCAGATAATGAGTATGTGAAGAGAGGTAAAGGAAAATTGGCACTCACAAAGAACATATCAATATGGTATTCTTTGGAGTATTGGAAAGAGTTAAAAATATGTCATCTTCTTGATCCTATGCATATATTCAAAAATATTGGTTATTCACTATGGCAACATCTTCTTGGACTAAAAGATACCATAGCATCAAGGAATGATTTGAAAGATCAAAAATCAAAACCAAAGTTATCGCCAGTTTTTTATAGACATCGACAAGAAACGACTTATGCACCTTCTCCTTGGGTACTTACAACAAAAGAGATACAGACTATCAACAATAGAATTCAATTGATTAAGACTCCTACAGGATATGGAGCATATTTTCAAAACATGTTTACTATGGATGATAAAAGCTTATCTGGGTTAAAGACCCATGACTGGCATAACTTTTTGAAACATATTTTACCTTTGGTTATCGATGGATGTTCTACGAAAGGAGTACGAGATGTGATCTATTGTCTTGGATCACTTATAAGGTAATTATGATACTTTTATATTTAATATGTATGAATATTGTATATCTTTTATTTTTGAATTAACTTCTTTATAATTGTTTTTATGATATGTATAGGAGGATTACATCCAAAGAGATTGACAAAAACTCAATCCCACAAAAAAGATGTGAATGCAAAGAGCTACTATGTTTGATGGAGAAAGAACTTCCTACTTCATTTTTTGATATTCAGGTTCATTTATCAATCCATCTTGTAGATGAAATAGAGATTGCAGGTGTTGTCAACACTCGATGGATGTTTTGGGTCGAGCGATTTATGGGAATATTAAAAGGTTATGTATGACAAAGAGCGAAACCAGAAGGATCCATGGTAAAGGGTTGGATGCTTGAAGAGTGTGTGTATTACGTTAGTGAGCACCTTGAAAGAGTTCATGAAGAAGCTCCACATGCATGGACCAACGAGTCTTCTTCAAAAATAACAGATGAGGTATTATCAGGTAAGGGAGTTCCATTCTTATTTACATTTCAAGAAAAAATGATGTTTCTACTTTTGTAGCATATAATAGCGAATGCATGCAAGCATTCCTTAGCGCAGGAACTTCAAAATCTCCGAAGTAAAAGGCGAAAAACAAAAGATATAGACGTAATCTTGATAATAATGAGATTACAGATATATCTTCTTTCATGGATTGGCTATATAGTTGTTTGCAACGTGCGAACGCAAATAATGAAGAAATCTCAAATGAGCAGAGACAGTTAATGATAGGTTGTGAACGAAAGGTAATTTATTTTAATAATATTTTATTTTTTTCATATATGTATCTTAGTTTCTATTTACTAATTGAATTTCTTTTGCAAGCTCAAATTTTCACTAATATGTGGGCTTTTGGACAACATATTAGAATCAAAGCCATTGATTCTTTATGTAAAACAGAGGATTTTAGTATTGTTGCTTCTTTCAAGCAACTATCATGTGCTAGCTCAAAAGACACGAACCTTATAGATGGCAAACTTGGTTACGTAGGAACTATTGTTGGTATCTACGAACTTTCATTTCGTACAGTCAAATAGGTAGAAAAAAGTTTATATTTTTTATGATAGAGTTAGTTATTTTTTTAAGCACCTAATAATGGGTTTTTGTTTTATATATTTTGATAGGTCATTTTGAAGGTTGACTGGTTTCGAGCCCAGTATAAAGGTAGTAATTCCACATTAAGGAAGGAATTATTTGGGTTTTGAGAAATTGATTCTTCCAAGGTAATGCGATCTATTAAAGAACCATATATTCTTCCTAGGCATATTGAACAAGCATTTTTTTATAAAAACCAGATGCTCACCCTTGGTGAAAAGTCATTCATGTGCAACCTAAAGGTAGGTCATTGTTTGAACAGTTTATTGTTAGAGAGATTGAAGAAAGTCCTCTTGATGATTCAGCATCAGATACTGATACATCAACATCGGAAAGAGAAATTAGAATCATCATACGTGATAATGATACTAATCTTTTTGATGAAGAGGATAATTTTCTACATGCGGATTCTATTGATGAGGAAGAGGAATTACCAAAAATAGATATTAATCCACCAATAGATGATGTGACTCATGAGAACACAGATTCAACAATAGAAGAAATAAATGAAATCAATAAGGATAATGAAGATGAGACTATATTGATGTCTTACCAAAATGATGGCAATAATGAAAACATATGAGCAGATTAGATAGTAAATTCTACTCTAGTTATCGATCAATAACTTGAAGCTTCTGAATGGATATCAGATAATAGATGTTTTATTAACTTGAATAACGATGAATCCTACTAGAGAGATGAAATCATGTTCTTTTAAGTTAGAACATGAAGCTCGGGGGTATGCCTAATTATTTTATATATGGCTTTATCTTCGAGGAGCAAATTTTTATCATGTATGTATGCATATGTGTGTGTATAGATGTGTATTATATGTATACATATGTTAGTATGCATATATATGTATTTCATGTATATGTATGTGTGTGCATGTGTGTGATATATGTATACATGTGTTAGTATGCATATGTGTATTTATGCATATGCATTTATGTAAAATATTCATGTGTTCATGTAATATATGCAAGTGTTTATAATTGTGTACATGTATATATGTATATGTGTCTATGTGTAAATGTGTACATGTAAATATGTATGCATGTATATATATATTTATGTGTGCATGTAGGCATGTATATGTGATGTGTACATGTATATATGTATATGTGTCTATGTGTAAATGTGTACATGTAAATATGTATGCATGTACATATATATTTATGTGTGCATGTAGGCATGTATATGTGATGTGTACATGTATATATGTATATGTGTCTATGTGTAAATGTGTACATGTAAATATGTATGCATGTATATATATACTTATGTGTGCATTTAGGCATGTATGTGTGATGCATAATATATCTACTCCATTTTATATTTATGTATGTGTATCTACATGATGTGTATATATCTTTATGTATATTATGATCCTCGTTGATTCGAGTAGCTATATATAGAGGCATAAGGTTGGGAGGAGAGACATCTCTCTAGTAGGATGTCAGAGGAATAGATGCAATGTGTACATATACTTCAATCATATGGCTAAAAGGTTGAATTAGAGTTTTTAAATTAGGGGTTTTAAAACCCTAATATCAAAATTAGTGTTTTCAAATTAGGATTTTTGAAATAGGATTTATTTATTTATGCGTATGCATGTGTTGTGTATGTATGTGTATCTATATGTGCATATGCATGTGTTGTGTGTGTGTATATATGCATGTGTATATGTATATATGCATGTAAATATGATTATATGAGTCTATGTATGTGTACATATGATTATGCATGTGTATGTGTATGTGTATGTGTATGTGTATGTGTATGTGTATGTGTATGTGTATGTGTATGTGTATGTGTCTATGTGTATTCATTATATGTGTGTAACTGCATGCATGTGTATGTGTGTGTAAAAATGTGCATGTATGTGTGTGTATGTATAAATGTGCATGTATGTGTATATGTGTGTAAATGTACATGTATGATGTATATGTGTGTGTATGCGTGTATTTGTACCTCTAGACTCACTCTTTTCTCTCTCTCTCTCTCTCATATACATACATACATACATACATAAACACACATACTCATATCCACATATATATATATATAAAAGTAGTGTGTACCGTGCATTATTGCAACGATGAGCCATAAGTGTCTGCATCTCTTTTAGACACCACTTATGCGACCATCTTGTCCCAAACTCTATCTCAAGTGAACTAAGTATGTATTTTTTATCCCTCTCATCATGCTCACTACAAAAATAAAAAGAATCATGTAAATAAAACATAAGATATTTATTTCAATTTATATGTAAAATTTATACTTACTTCCATTGTAAGTGGACAAGGTGCAGGTAAGAGTCGCATAATGCTTGCATTCTTCTCTTGAACTCCAATCCATTCCCTATGTACACAATGTTCCCCTCTGGCTCTATATCGCACTCTAGTCCTAAGGTGCCTATGCATGTCCTCATAGGTAACTCTGCTCTGCTATCATGATCTGGAGGTGGTATAGGTGTCCTGAAAACAGATAGATAAAAATAAATAAAAATATGTGTTATAATATCATTAAAAAAGTTTATGAAAAAAAAACATACCTATGAGCAGATAGTTGTCTTCCTGCATGTGGAGCCACAGAAGAGCCCTCTTCTGATCGCTGGGTAAGCATCTGAATCGTATAATCCAACTCAACATCAGACATCTCTGAGTAATCATGCATGATGGCCCCTAGAGTATCAGACGGAACTCTTGCTCTCATAAGACGTTTTATGAGACTGAGTTTCGCCTTTCTCTCTGTACTAGGATCCATAATACCTAACATATAAAACAAAATGGGTTAGAAATCAATATATATATGTGTACATATGTATGTGTGTATGCATTAAGTATGTGTATGTATGCATGTGCATTATGTATGTGTATGTGTGTGTATGCATGTAAGTATGTATGTATGCATATGCATATGCATTATGTATGCATGTATGTGTATGTGTGTGTATGTCTCTCTATGTGTGTGTATGTGTGTGTGTATGTGTGTGTGTATGTGTGCACATGTATGTGTGTGTATTGGTGTATGCATGTGTATGTCTATGTATGCATCATTATGTGTGTATGTGTGTATGTGTGTATGTGTGTGTGTGTATATGTGTGTGTGTATGTGTATGTGTGTGTGTGTCTATGTGTATGTGTGTCCGTCTATGAGTGTGTATGTGTTTATGCATGTGTATGTGTCTATGTGTGTGTATGTGTCTATGTGTGTATGTGTTTATGCATGTGTATGTGTCTATGTGTGTGTATGTGTCTATGTGTGTATGTGTATGCATGTATGTATGCATATGCATGTGCATTATTGTAGCTATTGTTAGAAGGAGCAGTGCAGCTAGCTACTTTAAATGGACTGAAGCTTCCTTTGGTAAACATTTCAACAAATAAGGCCTACTATAACTAAGCAAGTCTTTCTTTCGTAGCATGTGTATATACTCTGTTGCAGATCATAAAGCCTCAAGGATGATGGGTGATTTTGGGTGGGGGATTATCGTGGCCCTCCTGCCATACACACTCATTCTCATAGCCATACACCCTCACTCTCTCACACACACTTTCACACGTCAGTCATTCCATCACTCACTCTCACACAATCTATCTCTCTCTCTCACGCACAAGTGCACACACACACACACACACACACACACCCACATATTGTCCCTACCCCTCTCACACATACACGTTCTTCTTTCTCACACATACATGTTCTTCTTTCTCACACACACATACTTTCTATCTTCCTCATAGCACATGCATTCTTTCTCTCTCATGCATGCACATACTTATTTTCTCTCTCTCTCTCTCTCACATACACACACACACATTGTCCCTACCGATGTCACACATAGACATTGTTCTTTCTCACACACATTCTTTCTCTCTTCCTCACACGCACATGCATTCTTTCTCTCTCATAAACACACATACTTGTTCTTTCTCTCTCTCTCTCTATCACACACACATACCCACACATTGTCCTTACCTCTCTCACACATACACACTATTCTTTCTCCCACACACACATACTTTCTCTTTTCCTCACACGCACATGCATCCTTTCTCTCTCATACACACAGATACTTATTCTCTCTCTCTCTCTCTCTCTCTCTCTCTCTCTCTCTCTCTCTCTCTCTCTCTCTCACGCGCGCATGCATCCACACATTATGCCTACCCCTCTCACTTAGACACATCGTTCTTTCTCACACACACATATTTTCTCTCTTCCTCACACGCACTGCATTCTTTCTCTCTCATACACACACATACATCTCTCTCTCTCACACACATACACACACACACGCACTCACTCACCCAGACATTGCCCCTACCCCTCTCACACATACACACTATTCTTTCTCTCACACACATACTTTCTCTCTTCCTCACATGCACATGCATTCTTTCTCTCTCATACACACACAGACTCTCTCTCTCTCTCACACACACACACGCACCCACACATTGTCCCTACACCTCTCACACAGACACCTTATTCTTTCTCACACACACATATTTTCTCTCTTCCTCACACGCTCTGCATTCTTTCTCTCTCATATACACACTTACATTCTCTCTCTCTCATACACACAGACACACACTCACGCACCCACACATTGTCCCTACCCCTCTCACACATAAACATTATTCTTTCTCACACACACATACTTTCTCTCTTCCTCACACGCACATGCATTCTTTCTCTCTCATACGCACATATTCTCTCTCTCTCTCTCTCTCTCTCTCTCTCTCTCTCTCTCTCTCTCTAACTGGACGTTTGCTTTGGCTGCCATGACATCTTCGCTCCATCCAGTTAAAGCAAAAAGTATTTTGTTCGACCCAAAGGATCAACCAGTTGGTCGACTATACGATCGATCATTTTGTCCGATCACTTGGTCGATCTTATGGTCGACATATAGTCGGCCATTTGGTTGACATTAAGGTTGGCTGTTTCAGCATTTTCTTTTTAATTCCATATAAGAAAACACTATAGGTCCTGACAAAGCTTAATGTGAGAGGAACGAAGAAAAAGCGTGGAGGGCAAGATTGAGAGCTATGACTTTTCCAATAGTGGATTTAATAACCTTGAGCAAAGGACACTCAAGCAAAGAGAAGTACACATTCAAAATTGACGGACTATTAGACGATCACTAATCGGAAACAATGTTTGAAATGGTTACTTTGGATGCTCCTCAAAGACAACTTGGAGATAGATTGTCAACTTTGAAGCTATTTACTGATAGAAAAATTGTTGATATATTTTGGCAGTGATGTGTGTGAACATAAGGACCACTGGGGCACTTTTTTCCCTCTTTCTGAGGGTTTTTTTCCTCAACTTGTATATACGCCTATAACCCTAACTGTTCATGTATCTTTGGGCATTAACTTGGTAATACATTCAGTATTGTGTGTTGTGCTCCAAGATTCTTCTTCTTCCTTGTGTTGTTCGTGTGCTTCCATAGACTTCAAACTCCAACAATTGGTATCAGAGAAGTTCCCCACTTCATCTAGGGAATCATTGACACCTCTCTGGTTATAGTCTCAGAATCGCATGAAAATTGGTGAGCATACTCAGGATGCCTCTACATGAAATTTCATCTTTTTGTGCCAAAGATATATACAAATTTCAATTTGTTAGTATAAACGCCTCAAAGTTTCCTACAGGTTTAGTAGAACTCGACAAGCTTGTTTTGTTCAACTTCTTAAGATACAATCATTTTTTTGCATCATGGTAGTTTAGTCAGTGGCCATGGCTGAAAGCAATAATGTATTCTGTATGCTGCTTGTTGAGGATAAGTTGGATGGTATCAATTACCCATTATGGGCTTATATGATGCATCATGTATTGGTTGCAAGATGACTATGGAATATTGTGCAAGGTGTTGAAAAACATCCTACTACATCTGCAAATATAGTTACTGAAGGTGATGTGGATGGCAGTGAAGATGATGTTCTTCAGGTTCTTGTTCGTGCTTCAGTTCCTACTACACCTACTCTAGAGCAACTTTGTTGGGATGGAAAAGATGCTCAAGCACATGCATTGATAGCCTTGTCTATCAAATGTTCCATTATTCCTCACATTTGCTCTTGCAAATGATGCTTGGGATACACTTACCAGTTTATACCAGGCAATGAATGAGGCTCGTGTTACTCACCTCTGAAAACAGTTGGAGAGTGAGCACATGAATGAAGGAGATTCCATGGAAAATTTTTGACAAAGATCAAAGATTTGAAGGAGTGGTTGGTTTTTGCTGATGAACTTTTGCATGACATTTCACTTGTGCAGACTATTCTGAATGGCCTTCTAGATTCATGGCAGAGTTTTGCTTCTACTCTTCGATTAGTGATGAAAGGCAATCCAAATGCCTTAATATTTGAGGAGTTAGTCTCTCTTCTATTGCAGGAAGATCAGTCTAGGTAGAACAAGTCCATTATGCGTGATGCAAATCAAGCTTTCCTGGCTAGTCAGAAGGGCAAAGGTAAGTCGAGCTAGTCTGCTAGTAAGCAGAAATATGTCAATTCTACACAATTAAAGAAGGATGACAGAGACGAGAAGAAAATAGAAAAACAAAAATTATTTTGCAAATATTGTAAAGGAAATTATCATGTTATAAAGTGTTGAGTTGTCCAAAGCTCACTGCAAAAGAGGCAAAGAAAAAAGAGGCTTGAATGATTGTTGCAGAAACCTCTACACCCAAATCAGAGTCTGAAAATCTTATGCACAATGAAGAATGGGCTTTTAATACTGTTTGCAATTATGACCCATCTTCTCATGAACAGTGTATGTATGCAGTAGATTCAGATGTTTGGTACTTTGATAGTGGGGCAACCAAACATATTACCTCGCAATGCACTTTCTTCACTTCACTTGAGCTTGCCCCTATAGGGAATACTGTCACATGTGGTAATAAATCCTCTTATCTTGTAATGGGAGTTGGTAAGATCATTTTGACTACTGCTTATGGTAGCTCTTTTACATTGTCAAATGCTTTATTTGTGCCAAGGATCAAGAAATATCTGTTATCCATTCTAGCATTAGCCAAGATAGGCTTGGTTGTGAACCTTTTTTATGACAGATGTACAATTCATGATCTGTCAAATGATGACATCATTATTGCTTTTGGCATTTTATGTCGTGGGCTGTATAAGCTCATAGATTATGCAAAATCTATAAATGATTTATCATGTGCAGTTCAAGATTCTTAGGCTATGTCAGATGCAAAGCTTTGGCATGCATGCTTTGATCATCTAACATTTTCTAGTTTGCTACACCTACAAAAATATGAAATGGTGTCCTATCTACCCAAACTTGAGGCACTTGGTGAACATGTATGTGAAGGCTGTATTTTGGGCAAAATGCAACGGTCCTCCTTCCCAAAAGATGGTTCAGTATGAGCTACTAAAAAATTGAAGCTTGTTCATAGTGATGTTTGTGGTCCTTTGCAAACACCTTCTTTTGGGAGCTATCTTTACTTTGTGACTTTCATTGATGATTTTTCCAAGCATACATGGGTATATCCACTGAAAGCAAAGTCTGAAAAGTTCATGTGCTTTAAAGAGTTTTTTATTTTGGCTGAAAATCTATGAGCATGTAAAATAGGCACACTCTATTCTGATCAAGGGGGCAAATATATGTCTTCTGACTTTAATGCATTTTTGGATGAACGTGGGATAGAACATTAGTGTATAGTGTCGTATACACCTCAACATAATGGAGTTGTTGAAAGGAAGAATAGGTCACTCATGGAGATGACGAGGTGTATGGTCAAGAGTTAGGCTTTACCACATAGTTTCTAGCTTGAGTCTTTTATGTGTGCAGCATATGTAATTAATAGGTGTCCCACTAAAGCATTGCAGTCTATCACTCCATATGAGGCTTGGCATGGTTGCAAGCCATCTGTTGCTCACCTACATGTCTTTGGTTGTCTAGCATATGCATTGGTGCCTAAACAACAACGTAGAAATTTTATGATAAAGCAATGAAATGTATTTTTTTTGTATAATTTTGAAAGCAAAGGCTATCATCTATATCATCCATAGATTAAACGCATTTTGGTTAGATGTGATGTTGTTTTCATGGAAGATGCAATTCAACCATTACTTTCATGTACTAGGGAGACATGAGTTAGCTCCAAAGATGTGTATGACACTTTGCTGCCTCTTTTTATCAGTGGAGACTCTAGTGCTGGTCCAAATGAGGCAATTTCTCAGCCTTTAGAGGTTTCTCATGATGATGTTGATCATTCCATTTTTTATGTAGATTTACATGATGCACTTACTGATGAGAGAATTGATATAGAGGAGGCAAAAACTATGCCTAAATGGTTGGTGTGGATTTTGCGAGATAACAAATTAGATGCATCTCTATCATATTATATTTGTTCAAGCTCTCATAGTGTTTTTTTTCATCAGATTGATATGTTATGGATGCCTCTACTCTTTTGATGAGAATGAGCCTGTTTTGTTTGATGAAGCACAGAATTTTGAAAATTGGATGGCTACTATGCAATCAGAATATGATGCTATTATGAAAAATGATACCTGGCCTTTATGTGACTTGTCTCTAGGCAAGAAGGCCATTGGCACTAAGTGGGTATACAAATTTAAGTGTAAGCATGATGGAACAGTTGACAAATATAAGGCTAGGCTTATTGCAAAATGTTATGCTCAAAAAAGAGGCATTGATTTTGATGAGACCTTTGCAACTACATGCCGAATGACTACTACTCATAGCATCTGTGCACTTGGAGCTCATCATGGTTGGAACATACATCACTTGGACATTAAAACTGCATTTTTGAATGGTGACTTGCATGAAAAAGTGTATGTTTTTTAGCCCCATGGTTTTGTGCAAAGAGGGCATGAAAACAAAGTATGTAGGTTGAAAAAGGCATTATATGGTTTGAAACAAGCACCATGTGCTTGGTATGAAAAGATACATGCCTACTTGATTGCACATGGTTTTGAGAACAGTCCAACTAAGAGCACTTTATATGTTAAGCATGAAAATGATGTGCTTTTGATCATTATTGTCTATGTTGATGACATGCTTCTCAGTGATCCTAATAAGAAACATATTGCTGATTTTAAGGCTGATTTGCATGCCTCATTTGAGATGTCAAATTTGGGGCATTTGCATCATTATTTGGGCATTCCGCTTATGCAAGTTGATGGCAGCCTAGCTTTGTGTCAAACAAAATATATTACACATTATTGCAGCATTTTGGCCTTGAAGTCTCCAAACCTATTGCCACTCTTATGGAGACATGTTTACAATTGAGTCTTCATGATGTTGGAGATGTCAGGGGAGCACTAGATTGTGCTCTCTGACTACAGTAGACAAGATTTCGGAACTGTACTTTCAATTACAAGATCACCCATGAAGGGGAAATGATACAAGGATACGTAACTGATATAAGATGTCCCACAACCCGGGATCAATAGGTATGGAAAACTCGACTAGAGATGATACAGAGATCCCACAACCCAGGATCGTAAGTATGAGACAAGATGTCTGGATTACAAGAACTCCCTTCTCAGAGATGAACTAGATACAAGAAATAACTCGACAAGATCTCGTACTACAAGATTACAAAAGGACAAGATAGAATGTCCAAGAACTAGACTAGAACAAGGAATATGACAAGAACTAGAACTGGAACTTGAAGAGTACTTACTTGGCGGTCACGAATCCTTGAGCTCCCAAGACTGGTATTGGCAAGACTAATTATGAATGTGGCCAACCTCTCCTTATATAGGTTTTCAAGGGCGGTTCATGAAAGGCGGTTACGAATTGATGATGTCATCGATGATGTCATCAATTGAAACATGAGCTCTGGATATCCGAATCAAGCAAGTAGACAGTTGATCTTAGGGTTTTGGCACGTCCTAGACGCAGTGGAAGCATTGGTTTCTCCTAATTCTAAACCAATCATGAGATACAGGGTTCACATGGAATCTAAGGTTTAGGATGGTTTCCTTTGTCCATGACATTACCTCCCCCTCAAGCGACGAGTTCCATGAGGAGCGGTCATGTTATCTGGTCTTGGCTTCGTTGGATTTCTCTTGTGGAATTCTCGAACTTTGATTGGTGCTCTCTGAAGGTTTTCTATAGGTTCCCAAGTACGATCACTGATGTCATACCCTTTCCAATGAATAATGTATTCCAATCTTCCTCGGGATATTCTGGAATCTAGGACATGCTCGACTTCAAATTCTTCATGATCCTCAATCTCGGTAGGTGGTGAAGGACTAGGTCTCTCCCCCCTCAATGGTGAAATGTGATATGGTTCCAACAGGGATACATGGAAAATTGGATGTATTCTCACAGTACTTGGTAGCTGGAGCTTGAAGGTGACTGGATTAATCTTGGCCACGATGGTAAATGGACCAAATCTTTGATGATCTAACTTTGCACAAGGTCTTGAGGTTTGCAGATTGTTTATGAGTAACCATACTTTATCCCCAATTTGATACGATGGATTCTGTACACGATGTTGATCTGCATAGTACTTATATTGTTCTTGAGCTTTATGGATCTCTTCCTTGAGTTCTTTGTGAATGTCCATCAGGTACTGGGCCTTGTCTCTAGTAGCCGGGTTCTTGACATGATTTGAGAGTTGTATATCCATCCTTGGATGTTGTCCATAATTTGCAAAGAAGGGAGTCTACTTGGTAGATGCATGAACACTATTGTTATAAGCAAACTCTGCAAAGGGTAAAAGCTCAAACCAATCATTTTGATGATAGTTGCTAGTGCAACGGAGATATTGCTCCAGGACTTGATTCACCCGTTCTGTTTGTCCATCAGTCTGTGGATGATTTGCTATAGATAGTTTAACTTGAACACCAAGGAGCTTGCAAAGACTGTTCCAAAAGCTGGATATGAACTGTGGACCTCGATCACTGACAATGTCATCAGGCAATCCATGAAGCCTAAATATATACCTGAGGAAAAGTCTAGCAGTGGCTGCACCTGTGATTGCCTTGGTAGTTGGAATGAAGTGTGCTATCTTTGTAAATCTATCCACAATAACAAGAATGGCATCATACTTATCTGACTTTGGTAGATCTATGATGAAATCCATAGAAAATGAAGCCCATGGCCTTTCTGGAATAGGTAGAGGTTGCAAGAGGCCATGAGGTTTATGTCAGGGTACCTTAGATCTATTGCAAGTATCACAGGTTCGAATGTATTCTTTGACTTCCTTCCACATATGAGCCACCAAAAGTCTCTGGATATGAGTTCTATTGTTTTATTCACTCCAAAATGTCCTGCTGCAAGGTTGTCATGGCATTGTTGAAGTACTTGGATCCTGGGCTTTCCTGGAGGAACATACAATAGGTTCTTATAGAGCAGTAACCCATCCTTTTCCTGAAATTCGTTTACTTCTTGGAATTTTCCTTCTTGAGCTTTCTGCTTAACGTTACAAAACAATTCATCCTGTGGTAGATTCTCACGGATCAATTGATTCAAGGTTGAATCTTCATGATGGCTTGAAGAGATAGCTGCTAACTGGAGATGCTCAGGCTTGAGTAATACACTCTCTTGTTGATCAAAGGCCTCTTCACCTTTCTTTGGTGCAAGGTAAGATCTTCTGGATAGGGCATCTGACTGACATTGTTGACGTCCTAGACGGTATGTGATGACAAAGTCAAATCTGGATAAAAAGTTACTCCATCTAGATTGGCTTCTATTGAGAATCTGGGTGGTCATAAAATACTCTAGGTTCTTCTGATCTGAATACACAGTGACTTTATGAGTTGCTCCTTCTAGATGGTGACGCTATGTATCAAATGGGTCTACTATGGCAAGAAGTTCTTTATCATGAATTTCATAATTAATTTCTGGAGGGGAAAACTTCCTTGAATGATATGCAACTGGATGTAGGTGTCCATCATCTCCATATTGGGAAAGAATGGCCCCTAGAGCAAAGTCTGATGCATCTGTCTCAAGGAAGAAGGGCTTACTGGAATCAGGATGAACTAGAATTGGGGCCGTAGTAAATGCTGATTTCAAGGTCTGAAAGGCCTTTTCTGCTTCTTCGGTCCATGAGAATTTGGAGTTCCCTGTAAGTTTGGTAAGAGGTGTCACTATCTTGGAGTAATCTCTGATGAATATCTTGTAGAAATTGGCAAACCCCAAAAAACATTGTACATCTTGAACACATGAAGGTGGTTTCCAATCAAGGATTGTCTCAATCTTCTTAGGATCCATAAAAATTCCTTTATGTGATACAATGTACCCCAAAAATTCCACTTCTGTCTTATGGAAAGAGCACTTCTCCAATTTCGCATATAATCCTTTTTCTCTTAGTTTCTCTAGGACTATCTTCACATGACATTCATGATCCTCTAGATGCTTAGAAAATATCAAGATATCATCAAGGTATATTACAACAAAATCATTTAAATATTCTCGAAAGATATCATTCATCATATGTTGGAAGACAGCCGGAGCACTTGTGAGACCAAATGGCATAACTACATATTCAAAATGGCCATACCTTGTCCGAAATGTTGTCTTCCATTCGTCTCCTTCTCTGATCTTGACAAGGTTGTAAGCTCCTCGAAGGTCAATCTTCGTGAAGAATTTTGCTTTTCCAAGGCGTTCCAAGAGCTCGGATATGAGTGGTAGAGGATATCTGTTCTTTATAGTGACTTTATTCAATCCACGATAGTCTACACACATCCGGAGAGTCCCATCCTTCTTCTTTACAAATAAAATAGGAGCACCTGCTAGAGACTTTGAGTGTTTGATAAACCCCTTTGCTAGATTCTCATCAATGTTCTTGCGTAGTTCTGTAAGTTCCTCTGAGGATAGTTTCTAGATTGGTCCAAAGGGCGGTTGTGCTCCCTCTTGAAGTTCTATGGCACAATCATAGGGTCTATGCTCTGGAAGGATGTCTGCATTCTTCTTTTCAAAAACACCTTCAAAGCCTTTGTACTGATTGGGTAGCTGCACTGGATCATCTTTCTTAGGTTCTTGAGCTGGTATGGCATAGATCATATATGTTGGTTCCTTCCTTACTGCATGTATGAAGGCTTTGGCTCCGACATATGTTGGGTTCTTCTGGATATCTCGAGGGGTGATTTTATTATTCTCCCAATTAATTTCTAGATTATGTTTCTTTAACCACAGCATTCCGATGATAACCATATTTATTGGACTCGATATTACATTGAAACATATGTGTGAATCATGGTCACCAAGGTGTACTCTTAGTGGTGTGGTTTCCATGGTTATATTCCCCGATGCTAGAGGCCATCCATCTACTACTTCAGCTACTATTGGTCTGTTCTTCCGAAGTACTGGAATTCAATGTTTCTTAACAAGTCCTTCATCAATGAAACATGAGGATGCTCCTGAATCTACCAGAGCTATAAGGGAAAGGGTCTTCTTAGACATGATTAACTTGACAGGGGCAAGACATGTTTCTACGGGTGTGGATGGAATTATGAGACCCTTTCTTATATCATGGTCCGGTTGTATGGTCTCTTTTACAACTGGACTTCCTCGTTTCCCTGCTCTACAAGGGTGGCTGCGACTTTGGAGTTCGTTCTCTTGTTGGGACAATTAACTGCAATGTGGCTAGGGTTTCCACAATATAGACATAATTTGTTATCCCTCCTTCTTTGTTTCTCTTGTGGTGTTAGAGGTTGGAACCTAGTTACATCTATCTGCATAGGTTCGGGCATAGACTCATCTCTAGGAATAGGCTGGAAAGGTTTCCATTGGCGAGGTCTTCCTTCTACTTATTTCTCTTGTTTCCTTTCAAAAAGGCGGTTATCACATTGAATGGCTTGGTTGATGTATTCATTCAATGTCTTCACCTCTAGCATCATGAGTAGAAGGTCCTTCACATCATCCCTTAAGCCCCATCTAAATTGGTTTATGAAATAATCTTCATGCCAAGTGAGGTCACATATCAATTGCCTAAATTCCGATGTGTAGGTAGAGGCAGGGCGGTTACCTTGACGTAGCTTCCGAAGTTTTGTTTCTGCCACTCGACTCATGTCTACATCTCCAAATGTGGCGATGAGCTCTCTAAGAAACCCCTCATAATCATGAAGTACAACCATATCCTTCTCCAAGATTGGGGTGAACCATGATAATGCTTGACCGTAGAGCAAGGTTCCAATAAAACTGACCTTGGATGCATCATCAGGGTATCTATCAGGCTGCATACGGATGTACAATTTGACTTGTTGCAAGAATCCCCAAAACTTTGTGCGATCACAATCGAACTTTTCTGGCATGCAGATCTTAGGTTCCCTCATGAAGGATGTACTAGGTCGTTGATTTACTTGCATACTCCCTTGATTTGTCTGAAGACTCCCAATTCATTCTTGTAATTCTTGGAAGAGTGCATCTACATGCCCTGGATGACCCATCTCGATTTGTGTCTGTCGATGAGTTAGGTCTTCGACTTGTTGTTGGAGACTCTGAAGTGATGCTACAATCTGTTCATAAGCATTCTCCATGATGATTGGTCTTGGATGGAAGTCAGTCTTGCCAAAATGTCAGGGGAGCACTAGATTGTGCTCTCTGACTACAGTAGACAAGATTTCGGAACTATACTTTCAATTACAAGATCACCCACGAAGGGGAAATGATATAAGGATACGTAACTGATATAAGATGTCCCACAACCCGGGATCAATAGGTATGGAAAACTCGACTAGAAATGATACAGGAGATCCCACAACCCGGGATCGTAAGTATGAGACAAGATGTTTGGATTACAAGAACTCCCTTCTCGGAGATGAACTAGATACAAGAAATAACTCAACAAGATCTCATACTACAAGATTACAGAAGGACAAGATAGAATGTCCAAGAACTAGACTAGAACAAGGAATAGGACAAGAACTAGAACTGGAACTTGAAGAGTACTTACTTGGCCGTCACGACTCCTTGAGCTCCCAAGACTGGTATTGGCAAAAGTGATTCTGAATGTGGCCAACCCCTCCTTATATAGGTTTTCAAGCGCGGTTCATGAAAGGCGGTTACGAATTGATGATGTCATCAATTCGAAACATGAGCTCTGGATATCCGAATCAGGTAAGTAGACAGTCGATCTTAGGGTTTTGGCACGTTCCGGATGCAATGGAACATTGGTTTCTATTAATTCTGAACCAATCATGAGATACAGGGTTCACATGGAATCTAAGGTTTAGGATGGTTTCCTTTGTCCATGACAGGAGATGCATTTGATGTTGTTCTCTATTAGTAGGCTAGTGGATGCTTGATTTACTTATGCATTACTCAGCCAGGTATTCTTTGTTATTGTGAAAAATGAGGAGCTGAGCTTAAACACACTCTATATGAGATGAGATATGAGAGAAAAATAAGTGAGCAATCCTTAAATCAACAAGAATACAAAGTTCAGTAGTAGAAGCTAACTCAAGCTCAAACTACTTCAAAAGAACAAAGCTAATAACACTATCAAATGAGTTCAATGATACACATGAAGCCAATGTATAATGGTCAAGTGTGTGTGGTATACACCACTCCACTTCAGTCCCTAGGATGCACTCCACAACTACAAGAAATGAGTCGACTGTCTCTCAACTCTAGCCCTCTGTCTGTCGAAAATGCTCAGAAGCTTCTATTTAAATAGCCATAACTCTCTAATGTGTGGGAGTTTGGTGAAACTGTTTTAGATGGAGATTCTCCATGATATGCAGAACAATTTTCTGAAGAAAGCATTTTTGAGATGATGCACGTAGCTCAAGATACAAGCTTCCAAATTTGGCCTACTCGCCGTTTTCAGCAATCTGCCAATTCTTTACCTTCCAACTTGCGGTCAGCATAACTTGAGTTTGGAGATGAGTTTGCAAGACATTTTTGGTGATTTGATACCTGATATTATGGAGAATATTTCACCTTTTAGATCAACCAAAAATAATGCACGGTTAGCGAGATATGATCCGTGCAAAATTGCCTTCAAAAAAGGTGTGTTGTTGTCTTGAAATTTTTCCTAAATTATAGGAACACTTTTCCAACTTGGCATTGACTTCAAATATGCTTTATTCATGACTATGGATGATTTGGAAAACATAATAAATCACTCTAAGAATATAATGAACTTTAATAAAGAGTTCAACCTATAATAATAATTTCAAAAGATGATGTGGACTTGCATATTCCAACACCTTCCCTCAAGTCCAACATCTTCAAAATAATAAGAACCTGAAATAAAATGCTTGCTGAAGGCATATGAAGATGAGCCTTCCCTTATTTGTTGAAGATGCATGATGAGCCTTCCTTTACTCATGACTTCCTTCCCTTAAGGGGAGCTCCATCATGCCTAGTGATGATCTATGCTTGATGAACAACTCCTTGCCGAGAGCTTTAGTGAAGAGGTCATCCACATTTTTCTTTGTGTTGCAATGGTGTAAGATGATATCACCACTTTGTATCTTCTCTCTGATGAAGTTCTCCCTCACTTCAATGTGCTTGGTTCGTTGATGCATGACTGGATTCTTTGCCAAAGATTCAGCTGAGACATTATCACAATGAATGGTGGTAGGTTGGTTTTCACTGAAACCAGTCTTATCCAAGTATCTTCTCAGCCAAATAGCTTCACAAGCTAAGGTTGTGAGAGCTTTGTATTCAGCTTTTGTAGAGGATAAGATGATCGTACTTTGCTTTTTGGAACTCCATGAAATAGCTCCATTTCCTAGGAAGAAGGCATTTCCACTTATGCTCTTTCTATCAATCAAGTTTGCTGCATAATCTGAATCACTAAATCCATGAAGATTCAATGTATCTCCTCCATAGATAATTCTAAGTGAAGAAGTACCTTTCAAATATCTTAGTATCCTCTTGGCTGTATTCCAATGAGATACTTTGGGAGCTTGTAGATATTGGGAGAGAGAGTTCACTGCAAAATAAATATCAGGTCTTGCGATGGTCAAATAGAGGAGAGATCCTATGAGTTGTCTATATAGTGTTTCATCATATGGAACACCATTCTCATCCTTCGTGAGTTTGAGAGTTGACTCCATAGGTGTAAAGACCGGCTTAGAGTGAGACATCTCAAACCTATCAAGAATGGAAAAAAGGTACTTTTTTTGAGAGATAAATATATCTCCCTTCTCTAGTCGAGAGACTTCGATGCTAAGAATGTAGTGTAAGTCACCAAGATCCTTCATTTCAAACTCTTTAGAGAGTTTTCTTTGAACATCTTCAACCATTGCTTCATTGCTTCCTCTCAACATGAGATCATCCACATATAGAAGAACAATAACAATATCTTTTCCCTTGACTTTATAATACAAACTATGATTAGCATTGCTTCTTTGAAAGCCTTGAGAGCAAAGATGCTCATCAATCCTTGCCTACCAAGCTCGGGGATCTTGCTTCAAACCATATAAACTTTTGAGAAGTTTGCATACCATGTGCTCTTTACTTTGACAATGTATCCTTCCGGTTGTTGCATGTAGACTTCTTCCTCAAGTATGCCATTGAGGAAGGCATTGTTGACATCCATTTGCTTCACCTTCCACTTGAATATGGAGGCAAGGGAAAGTAATAACCTAACTGAACTCATCTTTGCTACTTGAGCATATGTTTCATCATAATCCAATCCATATTGTTGAGAATATCCTTTAGCTACTAACCTTGCTTTGTGTCTATCTATCTTCCCTTCCTTGTTGAATTTCAGTTTGTAGATCCATTTGCATTCGATTGCTTTCTTGTTGGGAGGTAATGGACATAACTCCCATGTTGCATTTTGATGAAGAGCAGCCATCTCTTTGTCCAAGCTTCTTGCCATTCTTTTTTAGTACTAGCAGCTATGTATGTTGACGGTTCATCATGTTGTAAAATAGAGCTAAGCAAAGCAACATTACTTTGCTCAAAACTTGAGGAATTACCTTGTTGATATGTAAGTCTTTGAGGTTGTGTTCTGATTCTTGAAGACCTTCTAAGAGTTGCACGGTGATCTTCATCTTCTTCCTCTAATTCTTCAATGGTTTCCTCATGTGTAGAAGAGGGAACTTCAACTTTAACTGTTGTTGAAGAGATTTTATCCAAATCTGAAATTGATGCTGAACTGAAGCTTGCATTCTCATCAAAAATCACATCCCTTGATAGGAATGTCTCCTTCTTACATGGATCATAAAGTTTGTAAGCTTTGCTTACATCACTATATCCAACAAAGATGCATTTCCTTGACTTGTCATCCAACTTCTTCCTCTTTTCATCTGAAATGTGAGAAAATGCGAGGCAACCAAAAACTCTTAAATGATGTACCTTAGGCTTTATGTTGTGAAGAGCTTCATAGGGGGTAATGCCCTTCAAGACTTCGGTAGGAGACCTATTCATCAAATAGCATGAAGTGTTGATTGCTTCAGCCCAAAAGATGTTGCTCAGACCTTTGTCTTTGAGCATGCATCTTGCTGCTTCAAATAATGTCCTATTCTTCCTCTTTGCCACTCCATTTTGTTGTGGAGTGTAGCTGCAAGTAATTTGCCTTCGAATCTTCGACAAGAATTCTCCTCCATTGTCAGACCGTAGAGACTTTAGTCTTCGTCCTCTCATCTTTTCCACCATAGCATGAAAGTGTTTGAAAATATGAAATACATCAGCCTTGGACTTCATAAAATAAACCCAAGTATATCTAGAGAAATCATCCGTGAAGGTAACAAAATAAATATTCCCTCCAAGTGAGGGAGTGTGGGTTGAATCACATACATCAGCATGTACCACATCAAGTATATCATGTGCCCTTGAGCTTCTCTTTGAGAACTTACTCCTAGCATGCTTTCCAAGGCAGCACACTTCACACACTTTTCCAATCCTTTGTAAGGTTGGAATTCCAATTACCATGCATTTCTCCTTCAACATACACATACTATTGAAGTTCAAGTGACCATACCTCTTGTGCCATAACTCGGTAGGCATAATGGGGACTGCTTTGTCATTTCCCATTGTTGAAAATGCTGAGACTTCTCCTTCTAACTTGAAAAGCTTTCCTTGCTTTCTTCCTCTAGCAACCACTTTGTAGGAATTCTTTGGATCTTTAATGAGGCATTGCTGGCATTCAAACTCTATTTTGAGTCCCTTCTCAGTCATAGCTCCAACTGAAAGTAGATTCTTGGTAAGCGATGGTACCAAGAGAACATTGTCGAGTGTCTTTTTCTCTCTCGTTCCCAATCGAATGGGTATGTCACCTTTCCCTGCAATAGAATTTGGAGTACTATTTGGTGTAAAGATAGTACCATTATGAGAATCATCAATATTAGAAAAGTATTGAGCATGAGAAGTCATATGAGAACTTGCTCCGCTACCGATCCACCATGGTTCCTCTTTGGGATCATGTGTATGGGCAGCTATCTCGTCTAATGATACAAGTGAAGAATCTTCTTCAAAATGAGTGGACTCATTTCTACCTTCTCCATCCATGTAGTGGGCTGATCTTCCTCTCTCATTATCTTGATTACTCCTGCAATCTTTAGCAAAATGGTCATACCTAGAGCAATTGTAACATTGGATGGAGTAATATCTACCTCTATCTTCTCCTCTTCCTCTACCTCTTGAGGAAGGATCTCCTCTTTCTTGGAAAGATTGATTACCTTCATGATCTTGGTTGTGAGTGGGCTGATGCCGCCCTCTTCCTCTTTGTGTGTTGAATCTTCCTCTTCCCCTTGATGAGAAGAGTGCTTTGTCATTCGATGTTGATGTCTTTCCTCCATCATGTATTGACTTCATTGCAGCTTGCCTTTGATCTTCATCTCTGAAAATTTGTTCCAGAGATGGCTTCTCCCTCAAGATGATGAGTCCTTGAACTAAGCCTTCATATCCATCTCGCAATCCATGGATAATGATTGTAGAGAGCTCGTTGTCAGACATCTTATCTCCAACATCCACTAGTTGTTGATGTAGATCCTTGACTCTCTTGATGAAGCTTGAAGCATCCTCTCCTTGCTTCCTCATACAATTGGTAAGTTCAGCCCTCAATGCCACTTGCCTCGAGGTGCTCTTGGACTCGTAGGTATTCTTCAATGTCTCCCATGCCTTCTTGGGAGTCTTCACATCAAGGAGATGGCTGAGAATGTCATCTTTGACACTCAAGCTTATCATATGAACTCCAAACATGGCCTTCTTATCCCATTTGGATAATTCTTCTTCACTTTCAGCCAGTCTGTCCATCAAAATTAAATCCCAACAATCTTGAAAGAAAAGTAAGGACTCCATCTTTACCTTCCATGTAGCATAGTTGTTGCCATTGAGCTTCTCAACTCCTTCTAAGTGTAGGTTATGGAGACTTGGTGCCATCTTCAGCTGCAACAAGTTGAATCGAGACTCTTCCCTTTACTCAAATATGCTCACACTAGGCACTTCTAACCTAGGTGCTCTGATACCATGTGAAAAATGAGGAGCTGAGCTTAAACACACTCTATATGAGATGAGATATGAGAGACAAATAAGTGAGAAATCCTTAAATCAACAAGAATACAAAGTTCAATAGTAGAAGCTAACTCAAGCTCAAACTACTTCAAAAGAACAAAACTAATAACACTATCAAATGAGCTCTGATACACATGAAGCAAATGTATAATGGTCAAGAGTGTGTGGTATACACCACTCCACTTCAGTCCCTAGGATGCACTCCACAACTACAAGAAATGAGTCGACTGTCTCTCAACTCCAGCCCTCTGTCTGTCGAAAATGCTCAGAAGCTTCTATTTAAATAGGCATAACTCTCTAATGTGTGGGAGTTTGGTGAAACTATTTTAGATGGAGATTCTCCATGATATGCAGAACAATTTGCTGAAAGAAAGCATTTTTGAGATGATGCACGTAGCTCAAGATACAAGCTTCCAAATTTGGCCTACTCGCCGTTTTCAGCAATCTGCCAATTCTTTACCTTCCAACTTGCGGTCAACATAACTTGAGTTTGAAGATGAGTTTGCAAGACATTTTTGGTGATCTGATACCTGATATTATGGAGAATATTTCACCTTTTAGATCAACCAAAAATAATGCACGGTTAGCGAGATATGATCCGTGCAAAATTGCCTTCAAAAAGAGTGTGTTGTTGTCTTGAAATTTTTCCTAAATTATAGGAACACTTTTCCAACTTGGCATTGACTTCAAATATGCTTTATTCATGACTATGGCTGATGTGGAAAACATAATAAATCACTCTAAGAATATAATGAACTTTAATAAAGAGTTCAACCTATAAGAATACTTTGAAGAGATGATGTGGACTTGCATATTCCAACAGTTATCTCAGAGACGAGCAAGATTATGCATTGCCCACATGTCAAGCATTGGCAGGCGGTTTATGACACTAGTTCTTACATGATTTTTGGAACTTATAACACTAGTTCTTACTATCTCCTGGTGTTTTCTACCACTGGAGTCCTCTTCTAAATGTATTCCATACATAAGAGTGGTTTTTCGTGCTTATTTTTGTAAGTTTCATGATTCACACCTCCTTTGAGGGCTCATAATGCTCATTTGAGAGCTCCACCTTCATGAATGTTTTATGAATTGTAGCTCTTCTCTTGAGCTTCATGGTGATACCAAAAGTTATGAAATTTTATTGAGTTTCAAGGGAGTTATGTCAATTTTCTATGTGCAATTTTTGAGAAGTCCTCAATTTCCTTGAGAAATTCTCGACTCCCTTGAGCAATCCTTAATTTCTTTGAGCAGTTGCGCATATGAATACCCATCATGTTGATTTGCAAAAGATTACCTACATTTGTGATCAACCATCATGCTTGCATATTGACTTTGACTACAACTACTTGGGTCTTCCAATCCCTATATTGACATTCTAAGGGTCTTTATTGCATGATATGCTAAAATTTAACATGCATTTTGGCACTGTTGTGGAGTAGATACCAACTATACTAGGTACCTTGTGTAATGCTTGTGATGTGAAGATCAGGTATGGAACTTGCTTTTGCATAAGTTCTGTTGAGATAAGTATGAAGTTCTCTATTGTTCATCCTCTATTTTATTTTGATCTTTCTCAAAGTCTAGGTTGAGATAAACATTTTAAGAAGGTACTAGTGGTATGGGCAAGTGGGTAGACTAGTATAAAAGTTTTGGATGCCATCTTCCCCCACTTCTTTTGGAAGTTCCAAGAGGAAGGCTATGGTTTCTCCTAACAATTCAAGACGATTGCCAATAGCTCATGATGCTTGTACAATGGCTCTCTTTTTGCAAGTGGTGATTCTTGTTCTTGACAATGGCCACCATTGCTCTAGACGTCCCTATGTTTGCTTCCTGAGTCCTTAACAATTGCACACTCTGCAACCTGAGGCAATGATTTTTTGTTAAAAGGAGGCCTCTCTAATTGCCCATGGAAGACTTTTGAGGGGATGATGAATTTGATCATCCCTTATTCCACCCCTTCCATGCTTTATAAAATAGAGCAATCAGCCTCCTAACTTTGAAGATTGTTCCCTTGGCATAACGATTGCCCATGGAATGCTTCCATACCTAGGACCACGTTGGTTTTCCCAATCAATTGATTGTGGTCCATAACCTAAAACTTGCAACTTCACAAATTAGGCACATGTACCTCTTGATATAATAAAATCAAGACCTATGGCTTCTCATGGTGAATGATTGCTTTTCAAGTCGAAGACAACAATTACATGCTTTTATGGTGTGCTCGTGTTGATATATTTAGGTAGTGATGTGTGTGAACACTCTAGGACCGCAGAGGCACTTTTTTCCCTCTTTAGGAGGTTTTTTTCCCCCGGCTTGTATATACGCCTATTGCCCTAATGGGCTACTTATCTTTGTACATTCTCTAGTAATACATTCAGTCTTGTGTGTTGTGCTCCAAGCTTCTTCTTCTTCCTTGTGCTGTTCGCGTGCTTCCGCAGACGTCTATCTCCAACAATTGGTATCAGAGCAGGTCGTCGCTTCTTCTAGGGCGCCGTCGACACTCCTCCGTTTGCAGTCTCAGGTTCGCACGAAATTTGGTGAGCATACTCAGGGTGTTTCCAAGATCAAAACGGCTTCGCTCTGTGGTGCCGAAATCGCGATCTGAGCTCGTTTCGGCCTCCGAACGCACTATCGCAGCGCTTGTGCAAGCTATTTCGTCCTTTTGTGCCAAAGGTATATACCAGTTTCTGTTCGCCAGTTTAAGCGTCTCGAAGTCTGCTACAGGTCTAGCAGAACTCGTCTCGGAAGTTCTGTTCAACTTTTTGAGATACAGTCAATTTTCTGCATCAAGGTATTTTAGTCACCGGCCATGGCTGAAAGCAGTGATGTATTCCATATGTTGGCTGTTGAGGATAAGTTGGATGGTACCAACTACCAATTATGGGCTTATATGATGCGACATGTACTGGTTGCAAAAGGATTGTGGAACATTGTGCAGGGTGTTGAAAGACGTCCTGTTACACCTGTAACGACAGGTACTGCAAATACAGGTGTTGGAGCTGATGAAGATGGTGTCGAAGATGATATTCCGCAGATTCTTGTTCGTGCTGCTGTTTCTGTTGCACCTACTGCAGAGCAGATTCGTTGGGATGGCAGAGATGCCCAGGCACATGCTTTGATAGCCTTGTCTGTCAAACGTGCCATTATTCCTCACATTCGCTCTTGCAGAACAGCAAAGGATGCTTGGGATACACTTACCACTTTGTACCAGGCTAGGAATGAGGCTCGTGTTGCTTACCTCCGAAAACAGTTGGAGAGTGAGCACATGCATGAAGGTGATTCTATGGACAGTTTTCTTACAAAGATCAAAGACCTGAAGGAACAATTGATTTCTGCTGATGAGGTTATACCAGATAGCTCACTTGTGCAGACCGTTCTGAATGGTCTTCCTGATTCATATCAGAGTTTTGCCTCTACTCTTCGGTTGATGATGAAAGGCAATCCGAATGCCTTGTCATTTGAGGAATTAGTCTCTGTTCTGTTGCAGGAAGATCAGTCCAGGTAGAACAGGTCCATTATGCGTGTTGCAGATCAAGCTTTCCTGGCTAGTCAGAAGGGCAAAGGAAAATGGAGCTCTTCTACTAGTAAGCAGAAATCTGCAAATGCTGCACAATCGAAGAACCAGGATAAAGGTGAAAAGAAATCAGAAAAGCAGAAATTGTTCTGCAAGTACTGTAAAGGAAATGATCATATTATAAAGAACTGTCCAAAATTGGCTGCTAAAGAGGCAAAGAAGAAAGAGGCTGGAATGGTTGTTGCAGAGGCCTCTACACCAAAAACAGAGTCTGCAAATCTTGTGCAGGAAGAAGAATGGGCATTTACTACTGTCTGCAGTTTTAACCCATCTTCTCATGATCAGTGCATGTCTGCAGTAGACTCAGATGTTTGGTACTTTGACAGTGGGGCGACCAAACATATTACCTCGCAGCGCAGTTTCTTCTCTTCACTCGAGCCTGCCCCTACAGGGAATACTGTCACATGCGCCAATAACTCCTCTTATCCTGTTATGGGAGTTGGTAAGATCATTCTGACTACTGCTGATGGTAGTTCTTTCACTTTGTCAGATGCTTTATTTGTGCCAGGGATCAAAAAGAACCTGTTATCAGTTTCTGCATTAGCCAAGATTGGCTTGGTTGTGAAATTCGTTGATGACAGGTGTACAGTCCATGATCTCTCAAATGGCGATGTGATTATTGCTTCTGGCATTTTATGTCGTGGGTTGTATAACCTCATAGACTATGAAAGATCTGTGAATGATTCGGCATGTGCAGTTCATGATTCTCAGGCTATGTCAGATGCAAAGCTTTGGCATGCACGATTTGGTCATCTGAATTTTTCTAGTTTGTTACGCTTGCAAAAATCTGAAATGGTGTCCTCTTTGCCCAAACTTGAGGCACCTGGAAAACATGTTTGTGAAGGCTGTATTTTGGGCAAAATGCAGCGTTCTTCCTTTACAAAAGATGGTTCAGTTCGGGCTACCCAGAAATTGCAGCTTGTACATAGTGATGTCTGTGGTCCTATGCAGACACCCTCTTTTGGAAATTACCTTTACTTCGTGACTTTCATTGATGATTTTTCTAGGCATGCATGGGTATATCCACTCAAAGCAAAGTCTGAAGTGTTCATGTGCTTCAAACAGTTTTTGGTTTAGGCTGAAAATCTGTCAGCATGTAAAATGGGCACCCTCCGTTCTGATCGAGGGGGGGAATATATGTCTTCAGATTTTAATGCATTTCTGGCTGAACGTGGGATAAAACACCAGTGTACAGTGCCGTATACACCTCAACAGAATGGAGTTGCTGAACGAAAGAACAGGTCACTCATGGAGATGGCGAGGTGCATGGTCAAAAGTCAGGCTTTACCACATAGTTTCTGGCTTGAGGCTTTCATGTGTGCAGCATATGTACTGAACAGGTGTCCCACTAAAGCGTTGCAGTCTATCACTCCATATGAGGCTTGGCATGACCGCAAGCCATCTGTTGCTCATCTGCGTGTTTTTGGTTGTTTGGCATATGCATTAGTGCCTGAACAACATCGCAGAAAATTGGATGATAAGGCAGTAAAATGTATTTTTGTTGGGTACAGTTCTGAAAGTAAAGGCTATCGTCTGTATCATCCACAGACTAAACGCATTCTGGTTAGCCGTGATGTTGTCTTTGTGGAAGATGCTATTCAGCCATTGCTTTCATGTACTAAGGAGACATCTGTTAGCTCCAAAGACATGTATGATACTTTGATGCCTCTTTTTATAGGTGGATAGGCTAGTGCTGGTCCTAATGAGGCAACTTCTCAACCTTTGCAGGTTTCATATGATGATGCAGATCATTCCATTTCTGATGCAGATTTACATGATGCACTTGTTGATGAGAGAGCTGATATTGAGCAGGCAAAAACTATGCCAAAATGGCTGGTGCAAACTTTGCGTGACAGCAAATTAGATGCACCTTTGTCATATCGTACTCGTTCAGGCTCTCATAGTGCCTCCTTTGCATCAGATTGCTATGCTATGGCTGCATCTAGTCTCTGTGATGAGAATGAGCCTGTTTCTTTTGATGAAGCACAAAATTCAAAAAATTGGATGACTGCTATGCAATCTGAATATGATGCTATAATGAAGAATGGTACATGGTCTTTATGTGACTTGCCTCCTGGCAAGAAGGCCATTGGCACTAAGTGGGTATACAAGCTGAAACGTAAACCTGATGGTACAGTTGACAGGTATAAGGCTAGGCTTGTTGCAAAGGGTTATGCATAGGAAAGAGGCATTGATTTCGATGAGACCTTTGCACCTACATGTCGTATGACTACTGTTCGCAGCATTTGTGCACTTGCAGCCCATCATGGTTGGAATGTACATCAGTTGGACATTAAAACAGCATTTCTGAATGGTGACTTGCATGAAGAAGTCTATGTTTTTCAGCCCCGTGGCTTTGTGCAGAAAGGGCATGAAAACCAGGTTTGCAGGTTAAAGAAGGCATTATATGGTTTAAAGCAAGCACCACGTGCTTGGTATGAGAAGATACATGCCTATCTGATTGCACATGGTTTTGAGAATAGTCCAACTGAAAGCACCTTATATGTTAAGCGTGCTAATGATGTGCTTCTGATCATTGTTGTCTATGTTGATGACATGCTTCTCACTGGTCCTATTGAGACACATATTGCTGATTTTAAGGCTGATTTGCATGCCTCATTTGAGATGTCTGATTTGGGGCATTTGCATCACTATTTGGGCATTCAGTTTATGCATGTTGATGGTGGAATGGCTTTGTGTCAAACGAAATATATAGACACATTATTGTAGCGTTTTGGCCTTGAAGACTGTAAGCCTATTGCCACTCCTATGGAGATAGGTTTACGATTGAGTCTTCATGATGCTGGAGATGCATTTGATGTTGTTCTCTATCAGCAGGCTGTTGGATGCTTGATTTACTTATGCATTACTCGGCCAGATATTCAGTTTGTTGTCTCACAGATGAGTAGGTTTTTGCATTGCCCAGGAGTCACGCATTGGAAAGCGGTTAAGCGCATCTTTCGCTACTTGAGTGGTACTCGGCTACTTGGGTTGTTTTATCCCAAGGGGGGATCACTACCACCAGATTTGCATGCTTTTTCTGACTCAGATTGGGCTGGTTGCTATGACACTCGTGTGTCCACCAGTGGTTTTTGCTTCATGCTTGGTAGCTCATGTATATCTTGGTTGAGCAAGAAGCAGCCTACTGTGGCCACTTCCAGTTGTGAGGTTGAGTATAGGGAAGCTTTCACAGCTACTGTTGAGTGTGTGTGGCTCAGACGCCTTATGGTTGATTTGGGTGTTGGCCAGTCTTCTGCCACCACCATCTTCACTGACAGTCAGAGCGCATTGGCAGTTGCGAGGAACCCTGTGTTCCATGCTCGCACTAAGCACATTGAGGTGCATTATCACTATGTCAGGGAGAGGTTCTCTGCTGGGGAGATCAGCTTGGCATATGTGCCCACGCAGGAGAACATTGCAGACCTTTTCACGAAGGCTCTGCCTAGGGAGAAGTTTGAAGCTTTCCGCAAAGCTTTGGGCTTACTTCCTTTTGTGGAGTGATTTCCACATAGCTTGGCACTTCCTTATACATGAGTGCCAGCTCCTTGTTCACCGCATCACTCCCAGGGGGGATTTGTTGATATATTTAGGTAGTGATGTGTGTGAACACTCTAGGACCGCCGGGGCACTTTTTTCCCTCTTTAGGAGGTTTTTTCCCCCGGCTTGTATATACGCCTATTGCCCTAATGGGCTACTTATCTTTGTACATTCTCTAGTAATACATTCAGTCTTGTGTGTTGTGCTCCAAGCTTCTTCTTCTTCCTTGTGCTGTTCGCGTGCTTCCGCAGACGTCTATCTCCAACAGCTCGCCTATTGATTGATGAGGAAAGACAACACTCGCCCACTTTTAGATCCTCATAATTGCTTATTTTCAAACAAAATAGTGATTGCACTCCTTCAAATGAAGACTCGATTTCTCATGTGAAGGCAGCCGCATTTGATCCCTCTTTTTATATTGAGAAGGGGAAATTGCCCATCACTCTCAACATGCACATTGCCCACTTGAACATCCCCCCCCCCCCAGAAAAAAAAGAAAAAAAGGAAAAAAAGAAAAAAAGAAAAAAACGAAAATGAAAAAAAAAAACGAGGCGAGTTGCTCTCTTTACATGCGTCACTCATGGATGATCTCTCTAAAAAAAAAAAAGCAAAACTTTCCTTTACATGGAAGTGGCATCTGTTTATTTTATGTATGGCTCCTGCGTGGCTGCTATGGAGTCACCCATCCGTTTACTTTATGTATGGCTCCCATGCGTGGCTGCTATGGAGTCACCCTCCACAATTGTTAAAGGTAAATGAGCCATCACAAGTTGGCATGCGTTAGTTCATAGTTCAGTTGGTTTGAGCTTTTGTCTCTTGAGGCAGAGGCAAGGGTTCAACCCCTACTAGTTGTGGCTGATTATGTAATGGCTCTTAGACCAGTCCAAACATAATCTTCTTATTGTCTTTGGGTTGTCATCATTGTATCACCTTCGAAAAATTTTGACCCTTGCTTTGTGAGATGTGGGAGCTCCATGGATACTATGCTTGTTTATTTGTACAATTGTTTTTTTGATCAATTCAAACAAAGGAAGATTAAAATTCGATTGAACTTCTTCTTAAAAAAAAAAAAAGAAATCAAACATCACACATCTAGTGATACTACCTTAGGATCGTTTCTCAATTTTGAAGTTAATCGGAAAAAAACAAAAAAAAAATCTAATGATACTACCTTGGGAGAAAAAAAAATAAAAAAAAATCTAGTGACTAACCGTCAATTCAAAAGGGAGATCATCTGATCTTACTTAACCCCCCATAATTATGAATTTGTAATGGCCGAACTGCTCATTGAAGGAAAGGTTAAAATCTTATCAAATGAGGAGGAGCATCATCTGAAAGCAACAACGCATCATCTGAAAGCAACAACGAGTCTTGAAAAGGCCGTCGTCCCCCCTAACGATCGCTTGTTCCTCGAAAACGCAAATCGGTGTGTCACTTAAGGGGAGTGATTATTCTTGCATTCTATAAGAAGAAAAAAAGCTCTGGTCGTCTCAAACCGTTTGTCTTGGTGGTTGGGTCTCTCACCTCTTGAGGCGGGGGCGAGGGTTCAACCCCATCGGTATCATGTAAATGACATGTTTAACAAGAAAGTTGTATTTTGTGGTTGATGTACCACGGTTTGTCCTACTCTGCGGTAGTTGTGACCGCAGTTTAATCCAACTATGTAAACCCTGATTCTTGTGGGATATGGGGGGTCGCATGGGTACGATGCCTTTCCTTGTAGAATTGCAATTTCAAAGTTAAAGCCTGGAGGAGTAGGCCTCCCCCGAATGTCCATTAAAAAAAGAAAGGCTGTGGTGATTATTCTCAAGTGAATCAAGATCTCTGGAGGAGTAGGCCTCGCCTGAATGTCCATTTAAAAAAAAAAGGGCTGTGGTGATTACTCTCAAGTGAATCAAGATCTCTCGAGCCAGCTGTCAAACAGGTATGGTCTTCTTTCTTCTTTCTTATGAGCCCCATTGAGAAAGAGAAGTAAAAAACGAAAAGGCGTATAGTAGTGCAAGAACTTAGACTCGGGAACATTTTCAAAGACCATTCATATGTGTTCCATTATGTAAAGGGTAGAGGTAGCAAGAGTCGGGTCTAGGTCATACCATGGGTAGGACTTGCGGATGATGAGCCTTGAGCATGTGGATGTTATTTTACGCATACTATGGTTCTTCCACAAGACAAACTAGTTATTTATGGATTATGTTTCGCATAGACTTTCATTTGTTCTAAATGTTAGATTTCATGTGATTGAGGGTTGTTCTCCACCAACATCACTGTATATATGATATAAATCTGCTTACTTACAATAAATTCGAAGATTTCTTGTCGGACTTTAAGATCTCGTTATTTTTCTGTTACATTCAGTATGTTATGTCATTATTTTTTAGAAATCATTGATTGCTATGAGAAATCCTCAATTTCCTTGAGCAATCCTCAACTCCCTTGAGCAATTGTGCATATGAGTACTCATCATGTTGATTTGCAAAAGTTTGCCTACATTTGTGCTCAATCATCATGCTTGGATATCGCCTTTGACTACAACTACGCGGCAAAAGATTGCCTAGATTTGTGCTCAATCATCATGCCTTCCAATCCATCTATTGACATTTTAAGGGTCTTTATTGGATGATATGCTAAAATTGAACATGCATTCTGGTGTTGTTGTCGAGTAGATACCAACTATACTAGGTACCTTGTGTAATGGTTGTGATATGAAGATCAAGTATGGAACTTGCTTTTGCATGAGTTTTGTTGAGATAAGTATGAAGTTCTCTCTGGTTGGTTCATCCTCTATTTTATTTTGATATGCTCAAAGTCTTGGGTTCAGATAAATAATTTAAGAAGGTAATAGTGGTATGGACAAGGGGGTAGACTAGATAAAAGTTTTGGATGCCATCTTCCCCCACGTCTTTTGGAAGTTCCAAGAGGAAGGCTATGGTTTCTCCTAACAATTCAGGACGATTGCCAATAGCTCATGATGCTTTACAATGGCTCTCTTCTTGCAAGTGGTGATTCTTGTTCTCGAGAATGGCCACCATTGCTCTACACACCCCCTATGTTTGATTCGTGAGTCCTTAACAATTGCACACTCTACAACATGAGGCAATGATTGTTTGTTAAAAGGAGGCAAAAAAGAGCAGTCACCCTCCTAACTTTGAAGATTGTTTACCTTGACATTACAGTTGCACAAGGAAAGCTATTTTCATGGGCAAAGGAAATCATCTTAAACCTCAAATTTCCATGTGACTTCTATATCTCATGATTGGTTTAAAATTTGGAGAAACCAATGCTTCCGTTGCATTTGGAACATGCCAAAATACTAAGATCGACTGTCTACTTGCTAAGATCTGACATCTAGAGGTCCTGTTCAGATTACTGACATCATCGATGACATCATCAGGTCGTGATTGCCTTTGATGACCGCCCTTGAACACCTATATAAGGTAGGCTTGGCCACATACATCTTCTCTCTTGCCAATGATAGTCTTGGGATCTCAAGGAGTCACAATCTCCAAGTAAGTACTTTCCAAGTTCCTATTCGAGTTCTAGTCTTATGCCTTGTTCTAATCTTGTCTACTCTAGTATCTTGGACATCCTATTGTGTTCTATTGTAATCTCATACATACGAGATCTTGTCGAGTTAATTCTTATATCTAGTTCACCTCGTTGAATGGAGTTCTTGTAATCCTCATATTTTGTTTCATACTTATGATTCGTAAATTGATATTTTTGTTTCATACTTATGATCCCAGATTGTGGGATTTCGTGTATCATCTCTAGTCGAGTTATCCATACCTATCAGTCCTGGGTTGTGGGACTTTGTGTATCAGCTACATATCCTTGTATTATTTCCCCTACGTGGCTGATCTTATAATTAGAAGTATATTTCTGAAATCTTATCTAGTGTAGTCAAAGAGCACAATCTAGTGCTCCCTTGACATTTTTGCAAAGGTTAGATCCTACCCAAGATCACACATCATGGAGAACACTTACAAATAGATTATGGCATCACTTCAGAGTCTCCAACAGCAAGTCGAGGACCTAACTCATCGACAAGAACAAGTCAAGATGGGACATCCCATGCATGTAGGTGCACTCATCCAAGAACTATAAGAACAAATCGAGAATCTTCAAGCAAATCAAGGAAGTATTCAAGTGAATCAACATTCTAGTTCATCCTTCATGAAGGAATCCAAGATTTGCATGCCGGAAAAGTTTGATGGTGATCACACAAAGTTTTGCGAGTTCCTGCAACTAGTCAAACTCTACATTTGTATGCAACCTTATAGATACTCTGATGATGCATCCAAGATCGGCTTTTTGGAACCTTACTCTATAGTCAAGCGTTATTATGGTTTGCTCCAATCCTCAACAAGGACATGGTAGTACTTCATGACTATGAGGGGTTTCTTCGAGAGCTCACCGCCACGTTTGGAGTTTCAGACCTGAGTCAAGTGGTAGAAATAAAGCTCCAAAAGCTACGTCAAAGTAACCATCCCGCCCCTACCTATGCATCAAAATTTAGGCAATCAATATGCGATCTCACTTGGCATGAAGGGTATTTCATAAGCCAATTTAGATGGGGTTTAAGAGATGATGTGAAGGACCTTGTATTCATGATGCCAGAGGTCAAGACATTGAATGAATACATTACTCAATCCATTCAATGTGATAACCACCTTTTTGAAAGGAATCAAGAAAAGCAAGTAGAAGAAAGGTTTTGTCCATAGAAGATCTTGTTCCTGAGCCTATGCAAATAGACGTGACTAGGTTCCAGCCTCTAATCCCACAAGAGAAACAAAGAAGGAGAGATAATTAGTTATGCCTCTATTATGGAAACCCTGGCCATATTGTAGTTAATTATCCCAACAAGAGAGCAATCTCCAGAGTCTCAGTCACCCTTGTAGAGAAGGGAAACGATGAAGTTCAGTTGTAAAGGAGACCATACAACTAGACCATGATATAAGAAGGGTGCCATAATTCCAGCAATACCCATAGAAATATATCTTGTCCCTGTCAAGTTAATCATGCCTAAGAAGATCCTTTCCTTTACAGCCCTAGTAGATTTAGGAGCTAGCCTCCTCATGTTTCATTGATTAAAGATTGGTTACAAAACACAAGCTTCCAATACTTCAAAAGAACAAACCAATACTAGTTAAAGTAGTAGATGGACGACCTCTAGCATCTAGGAATCTTACCTTGGAAACCACATTGTTAATAATACACCTTGATGATCATGATTCTCACATATGTTTTAATATAATATCAAGTTCAATATTCCCTGTTATCATTGAAATGCCCTGGGTAAAGAAACATAATCCAGACATCGATTGGAAGAAGAACAAAATCACTCATCGAGATATCCAAAAGAAATCGATATATGTAGGAGCCAAAGCCTTCATGCATGCAGTAAGGAAGGAACTGACATATATTATCTATGCCATATTAGCTCAAGAGTCTAAGAAAGATGATCAAGTAAAGCTACCTAGTCAATATCAAGATTTTCAAGATGTCTTTGAGAAGAAGAATGCAGATATCCTCCAAGAGCATAAACCTTATGATTATGCCATAGAATATCAAGAGGGAGCACAACCATCCTTCAAACTAATCTATATCTCCACTACCTTTGATAACCACCCTTGAGCACCTATATAAGGAGGGCTTGGCCACATACATCCATAGACTTGCCAATGCTAGTCTTGGAAGCTCAAGGAGTCACGATCTCCAAGTAAGTACTTTCCAAGCTCCTGTTTGAGTTATACTCTTGTGTCTTGTTCTACTCTTGTCTAGTCTAGTATCTTGGACATCCTATTGTGTCCTATTGTAATCTCGTGGTACAAGATTTTGTCGAGCTAATTCTTGTATCTTAATCACCTTCCTGAAGGGAGTTCTTGTAATCTTGATATCTTGTTTCATACTTACGATCTCGGGTTGTGGGATCTCGTGTATCATCTCTAGTCGAGTCATCCATACTTATTAGTCCTGGGTTGTCGGACTTCGTGTATCAGTTACATATTCTTGTATTATTTCCCCTACATGGGTGATCTTGTAATTAGAAGTATATTTATGAAATCTTGTCTAGTGTAGTTGGAGAGCATATCTATTAGTCCTAGATTGTGGGACTGACTGTATCAACTACATATTCTTGTATTATTTCCTCTACGTGGGTGATCTTATAATCAGAAATATATTTCCGAAATCTTGTCTAGTGTAGTTAGAGAGCACAATCTAGTGCTCCCTTGATAGCTTCCATACCTAGAACCACATTGGTTTTTCCAATCAATTGATGATGGTCCATAAACTAAAACTTGCAACTTCATATTTTGGGCACATGTACCTCTTGATATGATAAAATCATGACCTATGGCTTCTCATGGTGAATGATTGCTCTTCAAGTCAACGAGAACAATTACATGCTTTTAAGGTGTGCTCGCCTATTGATTGATGAGGAAAGACAACAATCGCCCACTTAAAGATCCTCATAATTGCTAATTTTCAAACAAAATAGTGATTGCAAGACACATGAAGAATAGATTTCTCTTGTGAAGGCAGCCACAATGGATCCCTGTTTTTAAATTGAGAAGGGGAAATCGCCCATCATTCCCAACATCCACAGTGCCCACTTGACGAGCCATCATTGCTTTCTTCACATGCGCCATTCATGGATGATCTCTCTAAAAAAAACCAAAAACTGGCAATCGTTCGTCACCCAAAAAAGGTGATCTTCACGACTTTTCTATACATGGAAGTGGCATCCGTTTATTTTATCTACATGCCTGGAAGCTCCGTGCGTAACTGCCATGGAGTCACCAGTGTTGTATTTTGACGCTCTACCACGCCCTTCAATTTTCAAAAGGTATCTACACATCATATATGTATTTGATATTTTTACTGTATTTTTTAAGGTCTATTAAAATTTTTGACCTTATTTTACGGTAAAAGAAATGGCCAAATTGGGCAATACGGCATCAAAAATCAACACTGGAGTCACCGATGTGGCAATAAGTAGACGATCTCCCATTTAAAAGGCCTCACAATTGTTAAAAGTAAATGAGCCATTACAAGTTGGCGTGTGTTAGCTCAGTTGGTTTGACCTTTTGCCTCTTGAAGCACGAACAAAGGTTCAACCTCTGTTAGTCTTGGTTGACATGTAATGGATCTTAAGCGAGTCCAAACCTAATCTCCTTATCGTTTTTGGGTCATCATCGTTGTATTGCCTTCGATGAGTCTTAACCTTTGCTTTGTGGAATATGGGTGTTCTATGGGTACTATTACCATTCATTTGTATAACTGTTTTTTTAATCAATTCAAACAAAGGGAAATTGAGTTGTGGTTGAAATTCTTCTTAAAAAAAGGGACATTAGACATCACACATCTAAAATGATAATACCTTAGCATCGTTTCACGATGGGGCTCCGAAACAATGGCTTAAAATCATGTTGTTGCAAACAAAACAAAGGAATGCTTCGAAGTTATTCCGAACATGCATTCACAAAGAGCGACAAAACAATATATAGATTATACATTGGTAGGAAAAAAGTTTTGGAGCAGAAGGAAAGAGTCAAAACACTCAAGAGCTCTTATCAAACGCAGAGGAGTGTTGTGCTCTGTGGGTGGTACCACAGGGGTGATAGCCAAAACGGAGGAATGACTTCCTAAACCCGATCTTGTGTCTCCCTCATCCCAAACCTTTCTGCAAGTGTCTGGATATCCTATATGACCTCCTTTCCACGAGAATGATACCTATGACCCAAACCGGTGACAAACATTGATGTAGCCAAAGAGCGAGGACTATGTTTTGACAAATCGGCATGATGATTTACCTCAAAATAACCCTTTCAATGGCTGTGAACCGGTCCAATATCCTAAACACTTCCATTCCCTTTAAAATGCTTCAGCTCAAGGCAAGTTCCAAAAGCCGTGCACAACAAGGAGAAAGTCTAATACTATTAAAAGGGAGCATACACGAAAAAGCATACACTATTAAAAGTCTAATACTATTAAAAGGGAGCATACACGAAAAAGCATCAGTCATAGCGAAAAAACACATAACTGAAAGCGTAGGTCGAATGACAAAAGTGGTAGGCATAAAAGCAACAGTGATCGTCAACGCATCATCTGAAAGGCAACACGAGTCCTGAAAAGGCCATCGTGCATCGATCTTTCCCATAACGTATTCCTCGAAAACGTAAATCTGTGTTACTTAAGGGGAGTGATTATTATTGCATTCAATAAGAAGAACAAGGGGCTTTGCTGATTACTCTGAAGTGAATCAAGATCTCTCCAGCCAGCTGTCAAAACAGGTATCATCATCTTTCTTATGAGAGAGAGCTAGGAGTGAATCTGGTTTTAGGGAAACCCACGAGCGCAGCTGCATATATCTGAATAAAGGACATGATGGTCCGATCCTCGTAGGACAATTTCCCATTGTGCAAAAGACAAGGGAGATCGCTCCCTTTTTTTTTTTAAATAAAAGGAAGTTCGACCTTAGCCTATTCTCCCGGACTTTAATTAAAATAAAGAAGAAAAGCTACAAGTGAATGGGACTAGTGCCCATGGGACCCCCCGAATCCCACAATGCAGGGGAGGAGTATTGCAAGCCATCGCTCCCTCCAAATCTTCCAAAGAGTCTCACCCCTGATGGCATTCCATAGTCTCGATGAGCAGCCGATCCGACCGCCTCATCCAAACAGCACCTGTTGCCAATTGATTTGGTTTGTGAGTCTCAATACCCGGGTCACTTGATGCCAGATAACACGGGACTTGGGGCAATCGAAGAACAGGTGAGCTAAATCTTCGATGCATCGATGGCAACACTTGCACCATGGCGGCACACCACAAATTTTGTTAGCCCTTGCATTGGACCAGATACCTTTATGCAAGATCTGCCACATGAGAACGGACTTTTTGATCTCAATTAGGGGGTGCCAAATAGACATGAATTTTAATTCCCATCGAAGTTTGGTCCAAGAAAGGCATCATCTCTTGTTAAGAGTGTAATGAACATCTGAGTTCTCTTTGAAGTTTGGGATTTTGGATAGTTTCTTTCCATTGCTCCATTTGAGGCCCTCCAGGCAAGGAAGATCATGACCGCAGAGCAGGCGGGTAGTTGAGCGGTCCCAACACCTTCCTTGGAGAAGAGTCCATTCCTCTAGGGTAACTCTAAGTCTCGGGTCCAAGTCTTCGAACCTAATCCACTGGCCGGTCTCTTGTTTCCAGAGTTGTTTCCACTGTTTGAACCCCTTGTTCCATAACCGCTTTGCAGTTTGGAGGTTCCAAGACTCCACCCCCCTAATGCCGCCGATCGGGAACCAGATAGAGTCATTTTGTCTTATCCCAGCCGCCCACTTCCACTTATCACTGATTCGGATGAATTGTTTGGCCTTGTTCCAACTCTTCCATAAAGAACACACGAGGCTAGAGCCTTTAGGGAACACCCCGTGGGGGGAGAACAAGAGAGTGAGAATCCCTATGTCCTTCCAACCAGGATGGCCCACTAAGGTAAGGTCTTCCATATTTCTGAAGATCAATTTAGCCCAAGAGGTCTCACTATTGCTCCAAGCCTTGATAAGCCACTTTGCCGCAAGCTTGTCAGCCAATCCACTGATATCCAAAATTCCCAAGCCCCCTGAGTCTTTCGGGCTAATGCAAGTTTCCCATTTGATTTTGGGAATCCCCCTCCTGTTGGGACCAGTCCAAAGGAAGTTTCTGCAGATTCTTTCCACTTTGGCCAAGTCTTTCTCCTTAGGTCTCCAACATGAGATAAAGTAAATAGTTGTAGATAACATAAATGTGTTAACAACCATAGCACACCCTGCCAAGTTGACTTGCATACCTTTCCAATGATTTAGTTTGCTATCTAGCTTGGATAGCACCCAGTTCCATCGTTGGTCCATTGAGATGTCAAATCCCATTGGAATGCCAAGGAGACGGAAGATTTGACCTCTAGGGATAACTTGACACCCCTGATCTAACAACAGTTCGGGTGTAGGTCCGCTGGTTGCTCTAAGAGCAGTTTTAGCATGATTGATTTTTGAACCTGACGCCACACAAAAGGTGTCGAGGCACTGCCAAAACACCTCAATGCTGTTTATATCGTTATGCACAAAGGCATTCATATCATCAGCAAAAAGTCTCGCAATCATTTGGCCGTGATTTAGAGGTAGGGAAAGACCCTTGAGATTGCCGGCCATTCGAGGTGATAGCGAAGAGTAATGGAGCCAGAGGGAAGCTTTGCCTAATTGATCTTCTTAAACGAATGGTCTCAGAGAGCTTACCGTTGATATTTATTCTAGTTGAAGCATTTCCAAGAAGAGTGGAAACCATCTTCGTGAACTTTTGGCTTCATCCAAGGTCTTTCAATGATTGAAGAATAAAGTCCTATTCCAATCTGTCATACGCTTTGTCGAAATCGATCTTTATGAATACCAGATCTTGTGCAGACTCCTCAGCAAACGCAAGGCCTTCCTAAATATCGACAATTGCTTCAAGTATAGATCTACCTTACCTTTCTGGTCCTCACAAAGCCTTGACTTTAAATGAAAAGAGATTCTGTTGGCGATGACTTTTGCAATTATCTTGTATCCTGTTTGGAGCATGGTAATCGGTCGCCAGTTTTCAATTTGTTCTTATCTCCCCTTTTGTGGATTAACTTGATGACGCCATTATTAAGACACTCAGGGAGGGCACCGAAGGAGAGAGCCTCTTGCCACACCAGACGCAGTGGGGTGGCCACCTCATGTTTGAAGGACTTGAAAAATTCATTGGTGAGGCCATCCAGACCCGGACTTTTCCCATTGGGAAGAGCATCAATAACCTTGATAATTTCATTCTCGGAAATGTTAGCATCTAGCAGAGAAATCATGTTCTGTGGGATTCTAGATTGAGCAACCCTTGAGATGGTTGCCATGGAGTCACGCCTGTGCGGGAAAAGACGAGCAGAGACCCCGAGAAGATGGGTGAAGTGCTCGATGATGATAGATCTATTCTCAACTTCCGTGCTACATTCGTTTCCATTGTTATCGACCAATAAGAGGATGGATTCTCGTGCTTGTTTCCTTTTGAGGATGTTACACATCTCTTTTGATGGTTTGTCGGCCTTCCCCGCCCACCAATCTTTGAAGAATATTTGAAGTTTTTTCCTTCGAACCTCCTCCTCTAATCTTAGTCTTTCCCTGATTTTCAAAAGACCTTGTTGGCATTGTAAGTTACCTTTGTTCACCTCTTCTTCAAGCCGTGAGAGCCTCCGGTACACCGTTTCTCTTCTTTTTTTCCGGATATCTCTTATAGCCTTTTGACTCCTCATCAGAATTTTTCGAGTCCTTTCCACCGCGCTTCTCCAACACTTAGCCGGTTCATTATAGTAGGCAAAGGCTTCTGCCCACACTGCAGAAATTTCTTGGTGGACAGAGGGGAGGGAAAACGATGCCTGACAAGCATGAAACCAAGGGGCTTTCAGAAGCATGGGAATCGGTTTGAAAGATAGAGTAATCGGGTAGTGGTATGAGATAGTTAGGTCCATGTGTTGGGAAATCGAAGAAATACCCCACTGGAGGATGGTGTTTTGATCGATGTAACATCTATCGAGTCTTGCTTTCCTCAAAGAGTCCCCCAATTGGAGATTTGAGCAGGAGAACCCCTTCATGTCTTTCACCTCTACCAGGTCGAGATGGAGCTTGATTTTATCCCATATCTCTTTCTCCTTAACGTCAATAATTTTTCCCTTGTTATTCCATCGGTCTTCAGGAAACTCAACCATGTTGAAGTCCCCACAAATCAAAACATTATGTGAGAGGGAGTCGAGAGAAGCCCAAGTATCAATTCTATCCGCTTCTCCATTAGGGGCATAAATTGAGACCACAATGAACTGAAAAGGGAACCCGATAGAGGCAGCAATCCAACGATGATTCTGACCTTCAAAAGTCGAGGTCACACTGCCAGACAAGGAGTGACTAATACCGATCGCAACACCCCCCGTCCCCCTAGGGTGAGAAGTGGAGAACCAAAGGTGGTTCAGAGAAATGCATTCAAGCCGTTTTTGGAGATCCTCTCCGTCGATTTTAATCTCTTGTAAGCAGATAAAGTCGAGGTTGAGGCACTTGTCTTTGAACCACTGGCCAAGAATCGCCGCTCTTGATGGGTCGGACAAACCCCTAACGTTTAGTGATGTGAATTTCATTAATGATGGTTTCCCTCTTTGAGGGGAGGGACCTGATCTTTTTTCTTCTTGTGATCTTCTTTTTTCCTCCCAACTTCTTGGCTTAGGATCCTACTCTTGAGGGGGCTCTTCCATGGCATGCCCGATGGTTGTTTTCCCTTGAGCTTTGACTTTTGTTGCGGTAAACTTGGAATGCATACCGGAAGGGTAGGACCAAGGAAGGAGCTTTCACTGTCTGGGTTTTCATTGCTAGTAGTGAAACTTTCCTCTTTACTCGTGGTGTAACCTTCTTGGTTGTCTTCTTTGCTGGTAGAGCACCCATGGGTATGATCAATGGGGTCTTCTTAATAAAGGTTATCCCATGGGAAGTCGACCTCATTAATCTCCTTGCTATTCGAAGGAGCAATTGTCGTAGCTTTCC